>JAQGBA010000335.1:0-40325 GCA_034698125.1 Prionchulus punctatus | reverse complement strand
CTTTTTGGTTAATTATCAAAAACAAAGGAAATATAAACATAAACGACTTGGTGATAATACTTTGATCACCCTGTATATGCACAGACGAAAAAACAAAAAACTCGTCATCCCTAGCTTATTATCTTTGCTCAAACTAATGGCGATACCTCTTTTTTGACATTTATCGGCTTGTTGATAGTATTTCATTGACAGCGACAAATTATTTTCAATTGAAACACGATGATCGTCGATTTCTCTTTTCTCGTCGTTCAACACTTTTAATTGACGATCGGCGTTTATTAACCGGTATTGTTCATCGTCAACAATTATAAAATTATCAATATTAAATTCGGTCACCATTGGCGACTGATATGCACTCGGAAACGTCAGCGATATTATTGTTTCAGTCTAATAATATAAGGCTATTTTTTTACAGTAATGACAATTATGATCGAAGCAATTGACGAATATCGCTTAGCGACTGAATTTCATTATCGCCAGTGGGTCCAACGACATTTTTTTAATGTTCACTGACCGCAAAAATTCAAAATTATTTTGATCGGCAGGTTGCAGGGCTACTTCGTTGAGCGAACCAGAAATGTCGTACAACAATTTTACCCGATTAAACGAAAAAAGACTAGGATTCTTTGATAAAATTACAAATTATTTGCCAATCTCGGTAATGATTCGACCTTCGGATGAAAAGGGCTCGTCGGTTAATTGAAACTTCGTCGCAAGCGCAATTCTTTTGCTAATCAAGGAAGAAGTCGGGCAATGACGATGTGTTGTTTTCGGTTGGATTAATTAAACGAGAAATTGTTGCGAAGTCGTTCTTCCTTACTTCCTGGATAAAATATCTTGTTAGGCTTTTTATTTTTGTTCCAAGATGTTGACTTGTTTCTTCTTTTCTTGGTAAAAGGCAATTTTATAATTAATTAGAAAGCGGAGTTCGACGCAGAAACAGCTTTTTTCCACTTTTAATTTGAGTTAATTGCGATGGAAAACTTTTTCTAGTTCTTTTTTGAATCCACAGCTTTTTTCACCCTCTAATAAGGCTTTCGAACTTTGTTTGTTTCCTATTTTGGTTGATTGTGGAACGTTTCAGACAAATTAATAGCCACAATTATGCGTTTGTAAACGTCTCTCGCTCGTTAAGGACCACGGCTGGACAAAACGAAATGATTTTTCATGAATCGAATTTCGCAGGTTGACATCGTCATTATAATTTATTTAAAAGCTCCTGTAATTTTCTCCTCGTCGAAATACTTTTGATTGATCAAAACGAAATTTAATCGTCGGTCGGCACCAAAATTGTGTACTCGTTTTTTCCCGTTCCGTCAACATGAGCATTGACAAAAGATACAACAGGCGACAAAATAAGGATGATTGTGTCGAGCACAGTAACCCTAACAATGATGAAACTTAAACGAGCCCTTTTCAAGAAAACTTACAATAGGTTTATAGTCTTAAACCATAACTTGTGTCTCTACCGCAAAACCAAAGTCATTCATTCAGAACAGGTTAAAATCCGTTACTTACTCAAAGCGGAAAGTAGCAAGCAAGTTTTGTGCCCACAAATACCAGTTTCGAGGTAAATTCATGAATCAAAAACAACAACAATAAAAGTGAAAATTCTGTGAAAACGTTAATGTTTTGCTGACCGTCCGATCACATGAACATCATCGATGGGAACGTTGATGAAATTTGAAATCATTCATAAATCGAATCACAATGAACGCTCATTAAGGATAATTTCGAAAACTAGTTCTTTGTGAAAGTAAGCTCACTCATTCAGAAAACCCAAACAAAAAATCATCCCAGATCAAAGCTATTTCGAGTCATTTTTCACTTTTGGCAGACATTGTTCGGCGTCGAGAGTTGCAGATTAATGAATTCGAATTAATGCATTTGTAATGATTTGTTGATACACACGTACAGATGATGCAACGAGATAAAAAGCAATGCGTGCAAATTTGTGGAAAAAACTTTTAATATTCTATTGATGCATCTGGATTTTGTAATTTAATTTCGTGATGATGATGATGATGACAAATTGTTGGTCAAAATGAAAAAGTTTTTGCAGCGAACGCAGCTTTTTGTAAATCACATGAAAAGTCTATGGAATCGACGAACAGGTGGAATAACAAAATAGAAAAATTCGTATAATACAATTCAAAAGGGATAAATTTAACTCTCACGAAATACACTGAAGAAATGACTGTTTAAGAATTTGATTCAGCGATCTAATTTGTTTTAAATATTTCATCAGAGAGAAAGCTACAGTATGAAGTTGTAATGAGTGAGAGAACTTACCCATTGTTTTTGTAATGAACGTTTGAATTCAAAAATGGCTAGGATTCGACTGTGACGAGCAAAATTCTGAGTAAATCCGATGCGAAATCTGACTGGATATCACATGAAATCAGTATTTGCCGTTCAACGACAAAGAACAACCTGACGAATCGTTTAAAATAATTCGAATGATTTTAAATGAATTTGCGAAGCTAAAAGTTTGATCGACGACGACGATTATAAACTCGGTTCGTCGCTTCGACGACGTTGTTATGGGATAAAAATGTTTTCTGAAAAGCATAACAAAAACGACAACAATGGGTGATATTTATTTCGTTATGCGTCACAAATTGGAAACTATAGAGTACCCTGCCCGCGTATCGGTTTTGGTACCCTCTTCCGAACTGACTACCGACTACAAAATGGTTTTAAAATTAATTAATAATCTATGATCGTCAATCCATGGGAACGGACTTTTAGATACTATACACCTATTATAACGTTCGAAAATTGCCCATTTGTGTCGTCAATTATTCAACAAAGGAACATAAAAACGTTTCACACTTAAAGAAAATGTTTATTACCTCAATATGAAACAATCCTTTGAGGAGGGAAGTATTACGGGTCAGGTCCACTGCTGTTCAATGGATAAGACAAGTATTTTGTTTTTTATGTCGTTTCATAGACTTACATTGTCTAATATTCAAATAATGCAGTTTTCGATAAAAATAATTCCTTATTAGTGCTGAATCCGACTGCTAACGAACCGATTGGCATTTCACAATAATACTCATGCTTATAGTAGCCATCACAAATACATCATCATCATTAATTATCATAATATATTTCGTTTGCAATTCGAGCCTTTTAAAAATGATAATAAATAAAAATTACCTAAGGGTTCAAATTGGAAAGACCGAATGGAATAAATTCGATCGACTTTCTCGCTTAAAAATTTTAATTTATGAAATTGAAAAATGATTTTTGATAATTAATATTTCTATTTCCATGTTATAAATATTTACCTCCCATTTGAATTCTTTTCTTCACAACATTTTAATTCGATGATGAATTAAAAATGTTTTTATTTTAAATTTTTTTAGCAAATTATAAATTTTAGTTTTATTTTTCATAATCAAGATAATGCGAGTAGGAATGGTCCGTTTCTGCCTAAACAGAAACTACAGTGCACCCCGACTGTAGTCTATAAAATATTATGGCTAGTGAACAACTAATGACTTATTTGTTACAGGTAGAGTAGTTACTGGAGGTTACTGTAGATCTTGAGCGACTATAGTTCATGTTTGCTTTCACATTAGGAACGTTACATGTTATTTTTTATAAGCTATCCGACAAGTAAGTGATCTGCCATTAAATCAAGAGTAACAAAATATATGAAATGAAAAGTCCTCATTAAGCCAAATTACGGGACACATATCGAGGGCTGCGCGGCAGAATGTCCTAAGTGCTATCTCTCACTACAGCACTTAGGACATTCTGCCGTGCAGCCCTCGATATACGCTATATTTTCATTGCAATTGATAACACGTCATTTATAACAAGATTCTCGAATCATGGTTTGTCATACTTTTTAATTTTAGTGATACACAACATCAAAATGGGGCTGATAGTAATCATGATAATAAATTATACTTTTTAATGAGGTGAAAAAATATAATGATGAGAGCAACTTAAAGAGATTACAGCAAAACCTGACTAGTGAATTTTCATTAAAATTGACAGATATAAAAAACTGTTAAATCCAGCCTTTTTGAAGAAACAAAAAAACGTTGCATACATCTTTTTATCTACGTCGTCCATGGATCATAAACATATATTGGAATCTCATTGTATTGTGCGTCGATTGATATGTCACATGATCCCACGAACTCACATCCTTAAAAGCTCATCCTTGTGACAACGTTCGCGAAGTATCTTGTTACAGCGAAATAAATAAAAATAAAAATAAATCCTTGGATCCGCAAACTTAGCGAACTGTTATAGTTTAGGTATTTGTATGTTGTCTTTGTAAACATTGCCATTCTTTTGACATATCAGCATAATTTGCAGTATGTTATCTGGGACTGACCTGTATCAATGCGGTAACACACATTAAATCAACTGGTAAAATTGTCAAGAGCTAGAAAACAAATCGACTAAAGTCCATTCACAATTGCAGACTCAAAAATATTACAGTCAGAATGATTTGTAAATGTGGCGGAAAACACAATTTTGAACCACTTACACTTTACAAAATGGTCCACTATGTCAGCTAAAATGACTAAAACATTAGGTAAACCATTTTGTAAGTGTGAGTGGGTCAATAATTGTGTTTCCACTGTACTTGCACCTGCACATCATTCTTACTGTAATATTTTTGAGTTTGCAATTGTGAATGAACTTATAGCTTGTTTCTCATAGAGAAATATACATGTAACCAACCAGCTGCAAACAAAAGAAATAGAACAATATTATTCAGTATGATCGAAATAAAATTGTGAATTGTTTCAAATTGTGTATGAATGAATGAACGTGAAATAATAATAAATGCTGAATGAACGTGAAATAATAATAAATTAAAATAATTAGCAACAAGAAGCATGTGAAAACGTAATTTAATTCGGCCTCTGATTTTCCCTGTAATGATTATTTTATGGGATATTAGAAAGTGTGCATGTTGCTTTTCGTTGTACTTGCTTTCCATCATACAGAATGCATTACAGTTGGAAATACATAGTGATTTGAACATAACAATGTTTCGATAACATCATTTCAGGTCTAATCCTTCTGGTTACTGCCCAAGCTGATCTAAACTGCTGGGGTTGTTCAATGAACAATGAGCTTACACGAAGCATTCGTGATGATCGTCAATTCTGTATCACTATTACGCCTTCAGCTTCATCTCAATTTTTTTCATTTTGACAACTTTTACAATTATTAACTTGTGCTACGTACAAGCACCTTTTATTGTTTTTGGTCGATAATCTCGGAGTTGTTCGGTAATATCCCACTTGTCGACATGTTCACTCGACCCTATTGAAGTATGCGTGCCCACCACCAGCTGAGCTTGGGAGGGGGGGGGGCGCATAATTGGTCCCATAGGTTACCTTAGGCTTGAAGGGCATATCTCCTTTCCATTTTTTAGATTTATACGCTTAACCGGAATTGAAACCTTTGCAACTTTCTGTTGTGAAACATTTGATTAATAAAGAAACCTTAAAACTGCAAGAAATTCAGCAAATATACAAATAATTGCCACAACGTGCCAAGATGATTATCAACGAGATCAATGTTAGCTGCAAGTTGCTACAATCTATTCACAATTGCAAACTCGAAAAGATTACAGTAAGAATGATTTGCAACTACGGCGGAAAACACAATTTTGAACCACTTATACTTTACGAAATGGTTCACCTAGTGTTTTAACCATTTTAGCAGAAAGAGTTGACATCTTGTAAAGTGTTAGTGGTTCATAATTGCGTTTTCACCGTACTTGCAAATCGTTTCTTACTGTAAAGTTTTTGAGTTTGCAATTGTGAATGGCCTTTAAGAACAACAGCAAATCGTCATCAGGAGATCAATAAACATTCAAGGGGGCTGTCATCCAAAGAAATCGAGTACTGTAAGTCAGGCGAGTGAAGAAAGTAATTTGTTGTTGTAAGAAGAGATTGTTTGCAGTGAAACACCTTCTAAAAACAGCAAGTTTCATCCTGAAACCGTTACACAACCGTTTCCGACGAACAAAAGACGATTCCAGAGAAGTGTCTCGTAAAATCACGACGACATCGGGATTTTTTTCGTGTACAGGTGTTCAAACGAGTGTGCGTTGCATACTATCTCTCGCGTACAGCGAGTGTATAAAAGGCAGCAAACGGAGCGGTATGTTGACGCAGCATGCCGCTATAGTGGTACAGGGGGACCGAACAATAATGTGTGTCAATTCAGGTAGCTCGACGACGACGACGACGACGACGTTCTCACACGACAGTGGCAGCAAACGAAAAATGAGAGGGGGGGGGGGCGACTAGGACGACGACGACGAAACGTCGCAAATGCTACAACGACAAACGACGATCCGAATACCAGTTTGGCCTTGGCTATGTCCTCTGTGTGTATCGGCAGGCAGTAAGTATCGTCCGTTTTCATTCAACAATCCATGCTACTGCATAGGTGGCTGGTTCGTCGTCGTCGGTGGGTCGACGTATAGAAATTTTGTCATCGTCGTCGTCGTCGTCGTTCGTCGTCGTTCTATTTATTAAGTCTGCAGTCCGGGTGTCGGGTGGGTATTGCGTTTTGCTGGCTTCCTATCTCCAGTGGTGTACGTTTTCATATTATTTTTACTATTAATATTCACATACCATACCATCATACAGAGTCCATATTCGGGGCGTCGTCCTTAACCCTCGGCTTGTCTCCCAGTAAAAATTTTGTTCTTTCACTTTGCTATCTCGTCGTCGGTGGTGTTCAAGTGGTGGTGTGCTGCGTGTGGTTGGTATACTGTACCCATATTTATCCGGTCGGCTCGCTCGCTCGTTTTGATAAATAATATATAAAGTGACACAAATACAATAATAACAAAGAGCGATAGATATTTATATTTATATTTATTACTACGTGTGTTGCGATTCCCCATTCGTCGTTTAGCGTTCGACGAAAACCTCACTGGCTAGCGTTGTAGCTATCAACAAATATTTTGAAACTCGTCTACATATTTCTACATATATTGTATACTGTAATATTATTTTACTGTCGAGTAATTCGTTTAATGGACATGATGGTTGTCGGTGAAGATTGCGTTGCGACGAAGGATGTGAACATGCCCAATTATTTAATCGGTCTTAGTGTTATAACGCACGGTTTAGACGGCGAAAATCTAGGTAGTGACGAAGCTGAGATTATACACATTGGATGGGTGGTGGTGGAAACGGAAACAGGGAAGGTAAGCCGACGGTGAACGGTATTTATAACTTAGATATCCCACTTCTACAATGCACAGTCCAACCCCTAAAATAACCAAATTTACTAACATAGCTGCTGAGTAGTTGCTTCATTTCGATGTTCACCACTTTGTCTTGTAACGATTTGCGCTGTGAATACGATTTGCCATTTTTTTCTTGCAGATATCAGCGGTGCATCATAGTTACGTTCAACCGCAAGATTTAACGAAAATCAACTGGGAATGGTCCAAAGAAAGAGGCATTACCGAAGACGACATTAAATCGGCGCCCAACTTGCACGAAGTGTTACAACAAGTAAGAAAATCAGCGATACTGTAAATTATAGTTCTCGACTTCCTCCTTTCGATATCAAAACTAAAATCGGGTCGCCGATTTTAGTTTTTGCGACACCGCAAAAAAGCGCCACGCTGCGTTTTGACACTTATTTTTTTCTACGTCTTACGATTGAACTTTGTTTTATGTTGTTTTTTTGTTTTGTTTTAGTTCGAAGCGTACGCGGCAACACAATTGCAAGTTAACGGTGCTACGAATAGTTTCGCATTCGTTTGCGACGGTCCATTGCCGGTGCGTCAAGTTTTGCACCCTGAAGCGTTGAAAAAGGCCATTCAACTACCGAGGCACTATTGGACGTATTTCGATATAAAAAGAGAATATCGTCGATTATTTAATAACAACGAAAATCTAAATACACTTCAAGATATCCTTACAAGTACGTTCTAAACGGAATAATGTGTGGAACTATAGTTGGTCGATGTAGTTCGTCGACGGGCTACCTCGAAGGCATGAATCGTTATGTACTGAAAATGTTATGTACCGTGCTACAGAGTCCGAGAGTTCCCGTTGTTTACTATTACTGTCACTCGATTCGTTGGCCGGTTGGTGCTAATGTTAAATATTTGAAAATTGGTGTCGTTGCCGCCGCAAAGACGTTTAGCTTATAGCAAATTGGCGCGTCGCCTCGGCCCGGATATTCAAACACGCCGACTCTGGCGCTGCATTGATGCAAGGTCAGCGCAATAAAAATGCCTGGTCAGCGCAGTAAAGTAGCCTGGCTAGCGCAATAAAGTTGCCCGGCTAGCGCAGTAAAAGAAGCCAGCGACGAGAAAGTCCGAGGAAGAGCTGTAAACAAGCTAGCCAGCGCAGCAAATAAGCCTAGCCGGCGCGGCAATGAACGCTGGCCAGCGCAGGAAATAAGCTCGGCTGGCGTTTACGATGACACGCCAGCGCGGCGTTCGTCCGTCTTGCGTAATAGCGCGCAAGCAAAAAAGCGCAATCGGGACTGACTGGTCGAAGCGTCGAGCGCCGATCCTGGCACTTGATGTTTGTTATAAAACTTCCAACCGTTTTGCGGTCGTTTAATTTAAACTGAAACTTACTTTGTTACACGGAGGGTGAAAAAAATCTTTTTGCGCAAAGTCCGCCGAGTAAATAGAGCAAACATTTGCGACTGAGAAAAAGAAAAACGACGACCGAAGTTTTGCCTCCGCGCTGACACATCGAAACGCATACAATGAATAAGGTGGTAACCGGTCGAAGTTTAGTTTTGAAAAAGACAAAAACTGAAACGCATTTTACGACAGTACAGACAGTCTAGACGATTTGTTTTGCAGAGGAATTTGCTAACTACATAAACTTAGAGGAAGTTGCAGCAATGCAAGTCATACAAGCAAATTATTCATCATTTTTTGACTTACTGACCTTAGTTTGAGGATGATTTCTGTCCCAAAACATCCACCGGCTAAATTAGTTTTGTTTTATTTTTCAGCTTGCGGCTTGGACACGGATAACCCTGCTGCTATTTCATTCTGCGTTAAAGCGTGCCATGATCTCGGAACAACCATTTCGAAATTGGTGGTGGAAACTTTCCAAAAAGGTACGTCGACTTGTAACATTTTGTGTGTTAAAAAACAAAAATACAGCTTTCAATTTTTGTGACTTAATACGGTAGAGGAAGCTTTTTTTGGGCTTCTGGTTGTCAGTTTTGTGCTTCTTAGTTCGAATTAAAGTAGACAGTGGAATATTGTAGTTGATATAAACGAGTCGTTTTTAGTTTCTCGAAAGGAAACTGAAACCCACTTGATGATCATTAAGGTAGTTAGTTGACAAAGGTTTTTTTAAACATTATTAGAATCGAAAACAACTAACCTTGCATGCTTTTCTCATTTCGTAGGGTTGGAATGCTTTGGAGAACCCGAGGTGTTGAAGCCTACTCTCGAGCATGGGATCTGGTGAGTTTTACTGTATTTACGGTGTTTTGGCAAATTTTGCAAAAAACAAACAAACAAAATATTCGCTTGCATTGTCACATAGAACGTAGAACTTTTACGAAATCGATCTATAAACTTTTTCTCGCCTGTATTTTGTGGGCGTTCACTTTGCTCATTCGTGTACTAAATTGCGATCGAAATGAAAAAACCCTCGACGATCTCCGTTCAAATCGTTGGGCGAGTGACGATTTGATGAACTGGGTTATGCCATTGTAATGGTAGAGTTTGGGAATTTTTGCGCTTTTCAAATTTGTTCGAACGTACGCGCGAAAAATTTTCCACGTTATCTTTTATTGTCAGTTCGACGGGCGAAAAACTCGTCCGACACGGATGATAACGTTTCGAATTGAAAATATACTATTTTAAAAATGTAATTACAATTGGAATGGTTCGCATCCTTACAAACAGGCGATACAAATTGCCAATGGACCGGTACCACTGTTTTGTCGCAAACTGTCGTCATTATTCTTAATACGTGATGCGCACAGTACAAATTTTGTAATGAGTCGCGAATGTGTATATTCAAAATTATTCACAGTCGACCGCAATCAAAGTTAAGGCGAGCACAATCAAAGGTGAAGCGAGCGCAAACACAGTTTAAAGCGAGCTCAAGCACAGTAAAAGAGAACGCAATCTCAGTTAAAGCGAGCGCAAGCATAGTTAAAGCAAGCGCAAGCACTTTGAAATGTGTGTCTTCTCATTTAAGGTGCGTAAAACCAAATTTAGTGTTATCCTTGTCACTTACCATCGACAATAGTGGCGCGTAAATTAATTTATTAGCGCTACAAATTTGCCGGAACGTTCTCAATTTCAATTTGTTCGTTTTCGAGCTACCTAGGGCTCCTTTTTATGAGACACTCAGCTGCTACTATGTACACGGGGTACCTCGGAGTCTGCACGTAACTTCCGTCCGCCCTGCTCATCTATTTGCCTAATGTGCTAGCTGTCTGTCGGGGTTCCTATCCACGGTCGTATTCTACGAACAAAAACAAAATTTTAGTATTGGATTGGGTATTCCACTGTTTTCCACTTCAATTTTGCGACCGCTGAACAAACCCAGTGGCACAACTATGGGACACTTTTGTCTCACTATCCGCCGCCGTTCGAGCAGACGTCTGCTGATCACAAACACTCGAAATTAAAAACCACCCTTGATCTCTTGTATGGTTATAATCCTCGTTCATTCTTGTTGTTGTGTGTTCAGTTGCAGGGCCTCTTCGTCGAATTCATTATTAAGGAATATACGCAAAAGTGTTTGTTCAAACAGGAAACCACGCATAACAAATGAATATTCAGCAAAAATAGATAATCGGTTTAAAAACAAATTTTCGGCAGAAATTTAAAACTACAACAACAAATTCGAAAAACACAAACCAGTATTTCGACAAATCCCACGCAGTGCTGTTAGAGTGCAAAAACATTAAAATTAACAGCCATTGGCAATAAACAAGCGATATTTTACTTCTTTCGCTATTATTTATTGCTTATTTTTTGTTTCAGTACAAAGGAAGATGTGATCGATAGCAACTCTGTGATAAGGGCTCGTGGTTTGCCGTGGCAATCGTCTGATCAGGATGTGGCGAGATTTTTCGTCGGTCTCAACATCGCAAAGTTCGTTAAAACCATTTTTATTGTACTACGGTATTTTGTTTTCGATCAGTGACATCTACTAGAAAAGCGAGTGAATTCGGCAGGATAATAAGATTGCAATATGTCAAGGGCAAATATCTCGGCAAGATAAGTACTAATTTTGGGTAAACGCTCCGTTTTTACCTTGCCCCGTTTTTGATGGACGACTGAGGTCGACCGTGAGAGATGCTTATCGAAATATTCGAGGTTGACGATCATTTCGAGTTACGGCAAATAAATCTCGCTGGCCCCGGCGACATTTCGATGATGCTTGCTAATCGACGGTGCGTTCACCTGTCCTGTTCATTGTCCAGTGTATAAATTTGCTTGAAATGTGAAAAAACGACAACTATAAGTTTACGTGTTTTTACAAAAGGTCGACGTCCTCCCACACGTTACACTAACAAATCATGAGTTGACTGTTATTCTTCGTAGAAACTGGTATTTATTTTTTGTTTACGGTATTCATTTCCATTTTGCAGAGGCGGCGTCGCCTTGTGCCTTAGTCAGCAAGGGCGCAGGAATGGCGAGGCGTTGGTACGGTTCGAAACCGCCGAGCAGAGGGAAATGGCACTGAAGAGACACAGGCACTTCATGGGAAATCGGTACATCGAAGTGTACAGGGCCACCGGCGACGATTTCATCAACGTTGCGGCAGGTACGCAGATCGGAGCAAAACAGAGCACATTTTTTGTTTTGATAAGAATAGTTCAAGTTTCCTTCCGCTTCACGTCTATCAGCGACGTCATGCCATAGCTAGCGAGTTGACGGAACAAATTTCATCAATTGTTTTTCTTTCGAAAAGTCAACTGTTATTCGTTTTTTAACAGTATTCAAGTATCAAAGGTCGTCAAAAACCGTCAGACGCCTTGATTGATGTTTGCTGATTGTGCAACACGTGAACAAAGCGAAGACTCGGTTTCTGTTTGTTGGTTGCTTCATCTATCTAAACGTGTGCGATAGTGATAACAAAATTAAAAGGCGCATTGTCGATGCGCAGGTACTTCGTTCGACCTAACTGTTTAGGTCCTGCTTCGGTGCTACAAGTTCATAGATTCATAAAGAACAAGAGCAGATCCGTTGTTTCATAAAGGTTAATCCTTGTGCGAATTATGTCCAGCTGCTATCGAAATTAATCCTTTATATCAACTTTAATCTTGCTGGCATCTGTTCCATTTCAAGTTTGCATTTTGATCTCGTTTGTTAAGTTGTGAAACAACTTTTTGGCTGTCTCAAACGAAAGTTGCTTGACTTCGGCGTCTTATGCAAATTTTTCGATCATGATATTAGCATCTCCGTTCCCAGCGCCCTATCATCAGTTGCTAACTCCTCAAATGAGTCCGACGGAATCGGAAAGTGAGTAATTTATTGATTCGGCGAAATTTTGGGCTACTGTAACTGTATACACATTGCGAAGTACCATAAAACTTTTTTCGATCCTTTTATGTTTCTGTCATAATGATATACATCAAACAAAAACTTTTTCAATGTCGTTGAGCTTGTTTTCACTACATTGTTGTTCAAATTTGCTCGAAAACTAGTTTGCGCAACTGTTTTTATAGTTTCACAGCGATTTTAATGAAAGATAAATCATTCCTTTCTGCTGTTTACGCTCTTTCACTTTCGCAAAAAAGTTTTTAATTACGATTAAATATTGTTTGTTAAAAAAACTTTTTATCGTCGCCTAAATTGATGAGTTTTTCAATTTTCCAACATCAAATTGTTAAACTTTTCTGTAAAAACGAGCAAATCATCATCCATTCTTACAGTAATCCACGCATGAACTTGCAATTAGCAAGCAAACGATATATACCAAAACTAAAAACGTGCACTCGGCAACGATTATTCGGGGTACTTTTTAATTTCGTGAAACGGTTGATTGAATAAAACTATTTTTGTATATTTTTAAAACTATACCACCATCCATCCATCCATTGAAAGCCTTTTAACACTTTTGTCCCGAGTCTGTTTTCAAAAATCGCTCTACAATAGGCGCCGGCTAGCAATCGCAGCCGCTCGGAAAGTAAAGAAAGCTCGTTTTCCAAAGAAGCTATCTCGGCCGTATCTATTTCGAACAGTGTGTGTGTATGTGCGTGTGTGTGTGTGTGTGTGTGTGTGTGTGTGTCGATATTTTTATGTAAGCGTTTCGGCTTGCATTAATTCGGCAGCTACATTGCTTGTAAAGCCGTATTAGTCGGTATCGTGCGTGCTAGCTAGCTAGACGAGTAGCTAGCAGGAAAATCTGCTTTCGCCAACATCCTATCGAAGCCTACAACGCACAGTTCGCTACTTGGTGCGGTATTTGTATCGAAATAGTAGCGGCACGTTTCGTTTGGAAGCTGAAAAAAATAGCATTTTCCAAACGCTAGGTTCGTCCGTCGGGGGCGCCCGATTCTCTCCGAACATAAAGGCTCATGATGTGGTAGGCGAGCGATAATATTGCTTGCTATAATCGACATTCGTCTAGAATTTTGCGTTCGCGTAAAACTGTAAAAACTCTCTCGCTATACCGGCACACGTTCATCCACCTCTGCGGGCTGTCTGTACCGACGACGACGACGACGACGTGCGACCGAACCGACCAACCGCCAACCCAAACCAACCAACCAATACAACTACATCCAGTTCGTAGCATGCGAATTCGTATCGGCTATTCTTGTAAGTTGATCCCCGCCGAAAGTTTATATGACGGTTGCAGGGGATTTATGTGGGCTTGTTAAGCCGTTTTGTAAGCAAAACCCCGATGCCGAAGGTCGTGTTTCGTGAAAACACGCGCGCTAGCGATTTCGGAGAATTTCGTCAGTCGAATAGAATAATCGACTGTACAGTCAACTGAACTGGCGTAATGTATTGTCGTCGAGCGATTTTTTTTTGAAAACTCAATCCGGCCGATTTTGTGCTCATGATTCGTTTGTAAAACGGGAATTTTCTCGATTAATGTGATTGTGTTCTTCATCCTAGCAAATTTTCATGTTCTTTCAGCTACTTTTCAATCATCGTGGACGTTTTAGTCGTCATTGAGCAATTTTTAGCTATTTCCACCTTTTTCATGTCATCTCGGACATTTTTATCGTTATTGAGCAATTTTTTTGCTCCTTCAACGATTTTTCTATCATCTTGGACATTTTTTTATTCATAATTTAAATTGGGATTTTTTATTCTATTGCAGGTAACAATGATGCCGCTCAACAGTTCCTTTCTTTGGGGGAAGCTGTCATTGTTCGAATGCGCGGTCTACCGTACGATTGTACAGCAGAGAAAATTGTAAGTTTATCAACATCTTTTATTAATTCCGTGAGAAAAATAGAAAGTTTATTAGAAAAATAGTAAGAAATAAGATCGAAGCTAACGTGCTACCATGTCAAATTGCAATAAGCATAGCGCTCGCTTAGTTGCATTAACTTGCGCATCAAAGACGGGATTTAGAAATTTTACGCAATAATCTGTGTGATTATGAAACATTAATCCTTGCAACATGGAAGATTTTCAATCATAAAATTAATGTATTGTCGAGACGACCCATAAACGGGAGAGAGAGAGAGAAAGTAAACTTGCTAAGTTCGTTATCAAGTCGCGTCACAATATAAACCTCGATAAAGTTTTATAAGCTCTTGTTGGTAATATAAACACTTGAGTAAACAGATACCTATCTAAAAAGTACATTATTTAGTTTTTAAATCTTTTTCTAAAATAAACCGTGTGGAAGCTTCGATTTATGGCTTCTTGAATGAAGTGCGATGAATTCCTGGAAATTTGCTATTGCTTGATAGAAATTAGCTGATTATGCAAGTTGCTGTGTTTTTTTCTTCAGATAGAATTCTTTAAAAATGGTGAAAATGCCGTCGTCGGCGACATAGATCCGGAGAAAGATATTTTATTCGTGAACAAAACCGACGGCCGCGCCACCGGTGACGCTTTCGTAAGATTCACCGAAAAAGGCGACGACGTTAAAGCGTTGGCCAAACATAAAGAAGTTATCGGAACGAGATACATTGAACTTTTCCGAAGCACTACCGCCGAAGTACAACAGGTGAACATATTTAGCAAGCAAGCACAGTTCATTGGATGGATACAGTAATCCACTGGCTATAATGCAAATGACAACTCGCTTTGAGCTCATAAGTCGATTTTTACTTTAAAAATGTGCACAACTTGAAATGCTGCACTTAGTGCCGATTTCTGAATATCAACTGATCAAGCTGATTTTTTTTGTTGGCGAAGTTCATTGGGTACATTTATCTTTGTCCGCTGACTAAATGCAAATGGAAACTTGTGTTGTACCGAGAAAAACTTTCATAATGAAGCAATCAACTTGCAAAACATGCACAGCTGCGATTTCTGCTGATTTTTGCCAGTTAACTGGCACGCAATCTGATTTTTTGTTCAACTTTAAATTTAGACGCTGAGAGACCGAAATCAAACAGTCGACTTTCAAGTCATAAATTTGCATTAAATGCAACCAAAACCATTTTGATTCTCCACCAACTCAATCCAGTTTTTTTGCTTGAATGTGAGACTGAATTTAGTTGAAAGAAAAGTTTGAGAACAAAAAAATTTCTCTCCCCACGATAATCCCCGAAATCGGTTCGACCAAACTCTGTTTGATTTCGCAGGACCGGTTCAGTTATTATTTTTATTCGTACCAGAAAACAATTTTGCGTTCTGCTTTCCATTTTTTCGTACCCCTACGTCGACCGTCATCGCATCGGCGTTTTTTTACGCAGTAATTATAATACTTTTTAAAACATTCGTTTTCAAAAAGCATTTTTAATTTAAGTATCTTTTTATAAACAGCAAAGCTTTATCATCATTATTAAATTTTAATTCAATTGACACGCGCCGTTTTTTTTATTCGAACGAAATCATGACCGATTTTAAAACCGATTTTCGACTTTTCGATGCGGATTTTTGTTTTATGAATTAATTTTACGAAATCGAACGATTGATTAGGTTTTAAACAAAACTATGGAGTCGATGAAGGCCGATATGAACGCCGGTTCGACCACGCCTTGTTTGATGACCGGCATGCCGACGTCGGCGTTGATGCCCGGATTGGGCGGTCCGATGCCCGGGCTAATGCCTCAACAACAGTTGGTCATCAGCGGATCGAGGAAGGATTGCGTTCGCTTGCGAGGTTTGCCCTATGAAGCCCAGGTTCAACATATTTTGGACTTCCTTGGCGAATTCGCCAAGCATATCGTGTTGCAAGGCGTTCATATGGTGTTCAACGCTCAAGTATACCAATTTTGTGTTTCTTTAGCGCTGTTTCGCGACTTTCGACGATGCAACTGCTCATTGTTTCACTTTTAAGGGTCACCCGAGCGGCGAAGCGTTTATACAATTGGACAGCGAACAAGCTTCGGCCGCCGCCGCCAACGATCGCCACAACAAATACATGCAGATCGGCAAAAAGCAACGGTACATCGAAGTTTTCCAATGTTCGGCCGACGATATGAATCTTGTTCTCACCGGACCATCCGCGCTTCCAACTTCTTTACTTCCGTCAGCAGCTGCCTGCCACACTCGACCAATGATTTCACCTGGTATAACTTTGCTCGATCATCAATTACAACAAATTGCATATTGTAGGCGCACGTCAGCTATAGTCGCATGTGGACTATAGTCTGTTGTTTTTTTGTATTGTAGCAGCATCGATTATGAACTGTAGTCACATGTCAACTGTAGTGGCATGTTGGACTATATAATAACATTTGGATCTGAATTTGTATTTTTTATTTTCAGGTGGCAACATCTATCAGAATTCAGCAGCGTTGGCCGCAGCAGGTTTGTTGCCTTCACCGTATTTGACTCAACAGTTTTTCACGCAACAGCAAATTCTCGGTGCCGCCGGCGCGTTGCAGAACGGAGCCTTGGCAGCCGCCGCGGCGGCGGCCGCTCAAGGCGGAACCTTGCCCGGTATGTTCGGCGGAGGCAGATTACCAATTATATCCAGTGAGAAAATTTGCTTTGTTTGACATTCGGGGCAACAATAAACGAGTGTTTTTTTTGCAGATCTTACGGGCCTTTTACCGACTGTGAATTCTCCTGGAGCTGTTTTATACCCTTATTGGCCTTATCCAAGTCCTCCCGTGTCGCCTTCTAGTTATTACGCCGCCGCGGCTCACGCTCAACAAGTGCCAGGCGTTGTGCTCCTTCGTGGCCTTCCATACAATGCAACTACGAACGACATTTTAAATTTATTCCAAGGCTATCCAGAGGTATGGTTGTCCAGTGTCTATAGTTGCCCAGCGATTACAGTGTGACTGCAGTTGTCCGGTGACTGCAGTTGTCCGGTGACTGTAGTTGTCTAGTGTCTACAGTTGTTCGGTGACCATAACTGTACATTCATTGCAGGTTTCTGCCGAGTGCGTTCAAATTCAACGTACGGCAGCCGGTCAACCGACGGGCGAAGCGTTTATAACGTTTTCAAATCGTTTGGACGCTGAACGAGCCGTTTTAGAGAAAAATCGACAAGTGTTGGGCAGTCGCCCCGTAGAGCTTTACGTTTGTGGCATCTAAAGATATTTTTTTCCTTCCATTCCGTCTTGGAATTGTTTACGGTTAATAATTGAAAATACAAATATGTTTTTTGTTCCAAAGTTCTGAAGAAACGAAAAGAAAAGAGTTTACAGTTGAGTTGTCATGCTTTTTTTGCTTGTTTTTTTTAAGTTTAAGTTTTGCGTTTTGGCGAGATAAGTGCCTTATCGTGTATAGTTTGAAGCGCAAAATTTGTTTTTTTGCATCGGTTCCGAATTGCTGGGTGTAACTGCGATACAGTAATCCCGCCCGTTGCATTTTTACAATTTATAAATTGTGTTCTAGTTTTCGTTCATATTTAAAAAACCGCCGAAATTTATCAAATATTTTCTGTTTATTTCATTTTTTGTCATTGTTTTTCATCTAGCCATTGCTCTTGTCAGGTGGCGGGCGTGGTTTTAACGGTAATATTTATTGCCTTATGGGCCGTACTCGAAAGGCATCATGCAAAATTTTCTGACTTCTTACGTCTTCCTTTGCTACTCCTATAGTTTCATATTTTAGCAAAACTTTTGGTTTTTTTTATCACTCTTTCCACCTTACCTTTTTTGCATGTTGTTTTTTGTGTAATTATGCGGCTCCTTTTGTCGTTTTTAATGGAAAAACGAGATCCGCGTCTTCCAGTTGATGTAATTAAATTATAAGACAATTTTTTTTTGTTTTTTTTTGTGTAAAGATTGTCTAAAATTCTGTTCGTGATAAACTTTAATTATGTTCTGTTTATTTTATTATTTTTATATTTAGAATTTATAATTCTTCAAATATATTTGTTCTTTTGTTATTTTTTGTACGTGTTTCATGAAATTTTGTAAGCGCTACGAAACTTTTTCGCGCTGAAATTCATTGTTTTTTTCCGAATTTGTTGATATTGTGAAACAAAATATACAAAAGATTATTTCAAAAGTGAACTGATAGAATTTGCCTTTGCTGCGCTGGCGGTTATTTGTTTTTCGTCCGTCTGTTCAAATGTTTTTGTTTTTTGCAAACAAATAGATCCTATGAAGAATTTTACTAAATAACTTTCAACGAAATCTGTTTGTTCATTCATTCATACAATTGTTTTTGTTTTTTTCGTTTTGTTTTTACGAATGAACGAATCTCTGTTGATTTGTTATCTTACGAGTTATCAACAAGTAAAGTGCTTTTTTATACTCGTTCATTGTAATTGAAACCAAAGAAACTAGCAAAACATAAATCTGGCACTTACAACAATAAAACCAAAGCCAATAATAAAAATTAAAAATGCGCTTCATTGCAATAAACATTCAACTAAATGATTACTTAAGCGACTTCATTTGATTTTGGTACATCAAAAAGCAATGATTAGCGGATTTCTAAATCGAATTGTTTGAAAATTGACCGAAAAGTGATTTCATAAAATTTATCTCAAAATTTTGCGTGTATTTGAATAAATTGTACTCGTGTAAATTGCTTGTAGGATTCAAAAACAATGTCTAAACCGAAGTTAATCGATGACGCTGAAGCGCTTCGTAATTTCTGCTTGAATGCTTACTTCGAAGATGATCGACCGCGATTTCTAACTGTCGATACGGAATTCGTTCGAGAGAAAACGTATTGGATGGCTGCACAGTTGGTACAAATTGCAGATGACAAACAAGTCGTCGCGATTGATGCTCAAAAACTAAAATGTCCCAGCAACTGGCAGCCATTGTGGCAACTTTTAAGCGACGACAGCATCGTGAAAGTATTTCACGGAGGACAACAGGACATCGAAAACTTGTGGCTTCTTTGCGGTAGACAGCGATTGTTCACTTCAATATTTGATACTTCTCTTGCTGCAATGTGTTTCGGCTACGAAAAAACGCCTGGTTTAGCAATGTTGTTGAAAGATTGTCTGGGAATTGAAATCAGTAAAACGCTAAGAAATACCGACTGGTCGAAGCGTCCGTTTACCGAAGAGCAAATTATTTACGCGACCGACGATGTTGTTCACTTGCGGAAGCTGTTTCTTTGGTTTTACGAGAAATTTCAAGTTAACAGCGACCGTTGTTCGTGGATGTCCGAAGAAGTCGATTTGTTGTCGAATTTGGAATCTTACGAAATGAATCCAAGCCATGCGTGGAAAAGAATAAATTTGTCAGGCGTTAACAAATTAGACCCGCTGCAATTTACGCTGTTCAAGCGAATTACTGAGCAAAGAGAGCTAATTGCCCAAACGATAAACATTCCGCGAAATTGGGTGCTGAAAGATGGGTACATCCTTAAAATGTGCCAGTCGATTGCAGATCGAAACTTCAGCATAGTTCATCTCGGCGATCAAATGTTTACCAAATATTTCACGAAACGACTTATCCTGGATATTTTTTACGAAGTTACCCGACCCGAATCTCAACTAGAGCAAAATCCGTTGACCGCGACTGGCGAATCGAATACAGTGACGCTGTTGAGCGTTTTGCTGAAGCATTGTGCCGAAGAAACGAAAGTTTCTTCGAGACTGATTTGCTCGAAATCCGAACTGGAAGCGTTCGCTCGCGAAACGTTTATAAGCGAAAACGATCCTGCAGCGCAAGCATTTCAAATAATGAAAGGCTGGCGCTTGGAGAAATTCGGCAGAAAAGCTTTGGAATTAAAATCTGGTAGACTCGCCCTGACAATCGAGGCTGGAAGAGTTGTAGCCTTAATATCATTGAATGGATAGCTAAGGGCTCTAAATCGTTGTCAATTTTGTAAGAAATGCTCAATAAAATGTTGCGTGAATATGTTTGTTTTTTTACAAATAGTAAGCAAGTTTCCTAATTTACAAAACAAAAAAAGTTAACCACGAAACAGTTACAACGAATTAGGCGATTTAATTGTGATCATTTCCTCGCGATCAGCTTCCATTTCTTTAACGTTGAATTGGCAAATTTCCAACACTCTTCCCAGCAATAGAACGGCTACACCGTCGCTCAAAAAGTGAAATATAAACAAGGCGAAATTAACGAACGATATCGTAATACTGTGCTGATTTTTCGTATCCAATTGCTTGGCGACTCTTGGATCTAGAATGTGCTCGATTTTCGCCGAATCTTCCGGCAAGCCGAGGTGATTGTCGATGAAGTAAGCGAGCGAGTCGGCTTGCATCAAAATCAAAGTGAATAGGAAAATTTGCATGAACAAGGTGTACAATAGCAAGCCAGGCCGTTTTTCTTGCACGAGTAGCAACGAAGACGTCGCGAGCATGAGCACACCTTTGCTGATGCTCAGGTCGCCAAAGGTTTCGACGAACAACGCGCTGCCCAAGAACAGCATGAATCCCATCGCGATTATAGCCAGTGACACGCAGGCCTTGATGAAGCCGATAGCTCGCAAGATATACAAGCTGAACGAAACGTCGACTCGATTGTAGTTGACTTTGACGCAAGTCACTAGCACTCGCAAGGTAACCAGCGTTAGCCAGACGGATATGCAAATTTCCACGATAGCCACCGTGACCAGGCACAAGTGGACGGACAATTTAGCGCCACTCATGGCGACAGTCGATGTACTGTCTGGAGTGGCTATGACGGCGATATGATAAACGAATAAATAGATGTCCCTGAATGAGTACACCGAGCAAAACGTGCCGACCACAACGCCGACGTTGAGTAACAACGGCGAGCGATTGTGCACTGCGAAGTAAGTGAAAATTCCTTGAGAAAGTATGAACAAAGGTAAGGGCGTAAAATCCAACTTGTACATGAGGAATAATCCGATGGCCATGATGTCGACCACAGCGTAGACCAGCGCTAAAATGCACTGGACGTACGACAGCAAGCGCAAGCGACGTCGGGAATGGTCCGCCATGTTGTCCAACCACGGCACCCTGTTGTTGGCGACCATGTGCAAAAACTTGCCGAAGCAGTACATGCTCAACAACATGGTCAACACGTAGACCACGCCCAGCATGATGCAAACTGCCATTCGACTTTCGAACACAGCATTACCGCCCATCATGGACTGGCTAGAATCCAAGCTGAACGCCATCACGCTCATGGGTCGCTCGCCGTAAAACGTGGTCACTATGAACACCAGTCCTTGCATGACCGTAGCGCATAGCAGCAGCGGACGGGTACCTTTGCCCATAGCCAGCATTTGTACTGAGCCGGCGCATATGACAATCAAACCGTGCGACAGCACCTCGCTACTGGGCAAAGCGTGCAAATTAACGCCTTGGCCAGCGAACAAAGTCTCCACGGCCACCCACAGTCCGGTGATCAGCAGGCCGGCTATGATTTCGATCAAGCCCATGACGGTCAGTCGCAGGCTGTGCGTGCCGAGTTGAAGTTTGAATCCGTAGTTCTTGCCGACCAAGTAAAAGATGATCGTGAACAGCACTAAAGACAGTATGCAAGACGCCCCGCTAACGGCAGCCAGTGACAAATAAACGTTGCCGACGCTCTCGCTCTTGTCCATCATTTCGGTTTGATTGCCGTACAGTTCGTAGTAGCTGATGTCCAGCAGACGAAAGTAGTAATTGGCCACGTGTATGGCGGTGGTCGAAAGGGCGAACACCGATGCGATCAACGAAAAGATTAGCGTTCCGCATATTAAAGCCAAATTCCTACACACCGTTAGTAGCACGGCGCATAATCCGCCGAAAATCAACAGTAAGTTGGTCCATTTGCTTTCCACTTGAAAACTGTGCGCCGTCTTGAAACTGGGAATGATGACGAACGACGCCACGCCGATGGCGACGATGGTCAAGCCGAGTAGCAAGCATAAAAATCCAATAAAACAAATCGGTCGAGCTAATCTATCGAAACGCCAATACAGTTGGCATTCGGCAGGCTGACGTAAGACCAACTCATCGTGCAGATCCGATCCACCGTTGCCGTTAGTCATCAGTAGTTCGTAGTCGCCCTTTTCATCTTTATCATCTCGTAAAACTAATTTTCCGTTGGTCGCGTGCGTATCAGAGTCCGCTGTATCGTCCATCGTTGCCAAGAGAAAATGAATATCTAAAAATAAAATTTCATTCGCTATTTCGGTCGAAACTCAAACGTGAAACGAGAAATGGACGGAAACGAAATAGAATGAGACCCTTTTGCGTTACCTGGTCAACCCAGACAGGATCAATAGACGGTGTCTATAGGAAACACGACTGAATCCGAAACGTGCCACGAACTAGATAATAAACCCGACGACATAACCAGCGAGGATGACTGGAAAATTAGTTTCGAAATTTTCATTAAACGCCTCGAGCTAAAAATTGACAATGAACATTTTGGTCGACCAGTTTTTCGACCTTGGCGAATTTAAAACGAAGACCTCATAACTATCTGGGGACAATCTCCGTCAAATTTTTAGACCGTCGACCTTGGTGGACCATTGAATCTGGGTGCATCTCGAAAACGAAATTTTCATACGAAATTCTCTCTTCAAACTCTCTCATGCGATCGAAACGAGTTTCATGCAATTGATGACGAATTTCAAGTTTTTGCTCGTTGTTCACGCAACAAAGACACTAATTAACCATTTTTTGACACGTTATCTAACCTGGTTTGTTTTTCATCCAACTAACGGCGCATTCGTACTGAGAAATTTTTAAAAAGGATTATGTGAACAGAAAATTTTTGGTGCATTCAAACACACACGAACACTTTGGGCACTCTGCAAGCAAAAATTTTTATTTCCCTCAAACAAATTTGAACGTTGTAAAGAATAAATAAAGACAACATTGTCGAACTTGTTTGCGTAAAACGACGTTAAATAGTGAAACACAACATGGCGGTACCACGACATGGCAAATGAAAAAAAACACAAAAGGTTTCAATGATAATTCCATGCAATAATATGTAACTACATATCTCAGTCAAAAATTATCTTTCCTTTACCTTTCATTTAGTTATTGAATACCTAATGCTTTACCATGTGCTAAACTTGGTTTCAGCTTGGGCTTCATCTTTGACTTTGGCTTCAACTTCAACTGTATCTTGAGTTCGACTTCAACTCGGATTCGGCATCGGTTTCCACTTCGACTTCGACTTAGGCTTCAGTTTCGGCTTGGGCTTGGCTTGGGCTTGGGCTTTGAGCTTCACTGTAGCTATGCTTTAACTATGGTTTAGGTACGCCTTATCTTGTGCTTATGCATCGTATGCACTAACTTTATCGAATTAACTTGTGAAACAAAATTTTGCTCTTGACACCGACTGAAAGCTGAATAAGTCAATTTCGAGGATGTTGGTATTTTTCTTTCTCTGAGCTCGATTTTTAACTCCTTTCGTGGTAGGTAGCAGTTACAATTTTAGATTCGCAAAGAATCTCCTAGGTAACAGACCGTTTTACTACGGATCCACTTAAAAAAGAACATTTACCCATAGTTCTCGTGGTTTTTGGTCGATATGTGGAAAAAAAGAAGAATGAAGAATTGTGTTGAGACATTTCGAGAAAATTGCGAAGCCCAAAGTAGTGAAAAGTAACGATGGAAACGGGTGTCAATGAAAAAAGAAATGGTAGCAAACCTTCGGTCAAACGGGTGGAAACGGAAAATACCCAGTAAATATCGTTGCTATTACATTGTTAAAAGTAATCCATCGTGTCCACTTTCATTTTCAGTGATGCGCCAACAGAGTTAATGGACCATTCGCTGGATATATCGGATGATGAAGAATATTTGTATGATATCGACGACACTGATCCACTGATCACTCATAAGTCAGCTGATACTGGAACCATTAAAGAATCTCCTGGATCTTCGTTGGATAGTCGACCGACATCCCTACCTGGTGCTATTGAAGACTTTGATGATGATCCCATCGGTCAAAATGAGGATAATATTAATTCTAATCATCGATTGAATGAATCATCGAAGGATCACGACGATGATCACGCTCACGCATCTGATCATGAAAATAACAATGATGCTCTTAGCCACATCGCCGAAGAAAATGAAGACGATGTCTATCATGATTCATCGGAACACGTACCGAAACAAGTCGCATTCGATTCTCCGATAGAATCAGCGGCAGTGTTGCATAAGCCCATACACCATGACGACTTTGAGCCAAAAGTTACAACTGATAAGCGGAATTCCGATGCGGAGTTTCAACAAGCTCTTTTGGACCAAATTAATAAAACTGATGAAGAAGCGGAGATAGATTACAATGACCCGTTCGTTAAGACTATCCTTGGTTCACCGGAAGATCAGTTCGAAGACCGGGCTTTCATTTCCGAAAGGAGTCACACAATGGAATCGTCCACTCCGTTCAGATACTCCGAAGACCCCATGACTATGTTACTCCTGGAGCACTCCAAAGAAGTTGCGTCCACTTCTTCATTACCGACACCTCGCGAATCGAAACCCGTCGAGAAAGTTGGGTATCCGCATCAAACCAGGACTTCGATGCTCCGACAAAAGCTCGGAGCGAGAGCGCATGCGAAAATCATGGCTCAGGATCATTTCTTCCAAATGTTTCACAACAGACTTGGTGATCCAGCTGCTATGCCGGATTCAAGGTCTCGGTCAATACCGGGGTCTCCGGAAAGAAGCAACGATCTCGAAATGTATCCGTTGCATCACGTGAAATCCGAAACACTGAGATCAGTGTCTCGAGTTGATGAGACCGCTGCATTTTCAAAGCGCAGTCAAAAACATTCCAATGCATCGAGCAGATCGTCAGTGGTCAATTCCAAAACTTCAAGTCCGTCAAAAAGTCCAGGCAAAGCTATAAAGATTCGCGGAAAGCTGTATTACCCCCCTGGGTTGCTACCTCCGGCAACAAAATTTGATGATGACTTAACTGAGTTACCTTCACAGGAGAGAAGCCGAAGAAGTTTCAAAAGCCCTGAAAAGTCCAAGTCAAAGCCAAACGTTAATCGTGCCTTTGGCGGATTACATCCGAGCAAACCTGGTGACAATGTCCAAAACAAAACTAAGATAGTGCCCACTAATATGAAAACAGAAGCCGTCCTGATTGGTGCTAAAGAAAAACTGGAAGCTGCACGAAAAAACAAAGAGATTAGCAAACCGGCTTTGTCACCGAAACTGGAGGCTAAACGGCCAAAACCTACCAATAATCCGCCTGCTGAGCCAAAATCCAAGCTAAAATCAAGTCCAAGAAAAAGTCCAACGGTGGCGCCAGAGAAGATTATTTCAGATGCCAAACCACCAAGACCAAAACCACTCTTCAAAGCGAAAAGTGTCGAAATCAGTTCTGATTCAAACAAGGGTGCTTACATTAGATCGAAGTCTTCTGATGTTCCAAGGTACATGGAACAAGAAAAACAGCCTGAACTTCCTAAAAAGACATCAAATTCGGTGTCGAAATCACCCACTAAACAACATCCTCGAGTCGCTTCTTTGGCAGGAAAGGATAAGAAGAGTCCAAACCCATCACCCGAAAGACCCAGGAAGGAACCGCACGCAACATCCAAAGCAAGTACAACAGCAGCGGGTGGTCATCAAAGTCGCAAGCCATTGCCGCAGCTACAGAAGCCAGACCAAAATCACGACTCCAGCAAGAAGGAAACAGTGCCCAAACAGAAAGCTCACAAGTCCCTGGATGCAAGAGTAGAAAAGCCTGCAAAAGCAAGTCCCGCTACAAGTCGAAAGAATGGACCGCTGAAGCCGATCGGACATCAGCCGCTGAACACCACTGCAAATAATCAGAAACAACCGAAATTTAGTTCGAAAAATCAAAAGTTGAGCAAGGATATCAAACAAAAGTCTTTCGAAGTGCAGCCTACCGTGAAGAAATCCGTCAGCTTGAACAAGTCGAAATCGAGGAGCGATGAAGATATCGCAAAAGCAGTCGAAGAGATCGAAAAGGAAACCGTAGAATTGGAGCCGGCTCCGACGGGTTTCATAAGTTCTTCGAAGAAATTCTTCGCGAACATACTTCAAAGGAAGAGCGCGGAGTCGACTCGGAGTCACAGCAAGGAAGACAGTGCAAAAGAGGAAATCAAAAAGGAAGAAAACAAGCCGAACCACGATAGTGGCTTGGCCACCGAGGAAAGCGGAACTCCCGCTAGCTCAGCAGGTTCGCTGAATAAATCAGCTGCAAAAAAGCATGATCAACACGATTCGGCTGATCATCATAAACAAGCTTTGATTGATGATAAGAAAAACAAAAGTCAAGATAGCGCGGAGGTTAAGCCATCGGATCATAAAGTCGAGAGACGGAAGAGCAAAGCGGACGGCGGCGATGACGACGGCGACGACGACGATGACGAAGATGAAGACGATGGCAAGGGCGGCGCTAGGGAAGATGCTTCTACAAAATTATTGCGACTGTGTAAAAAAGGCGAATGGCAGTTGGTGGAGTCGTTGCTGAGGACGACAAAGAAGAGGAAGTTCAATTTGAGCATGGTTGACGAGGTAATTTAGTTTTGTAACGCCAAAAACCGAGTGTTCATCGAGATATTGTGCTTACGTCGACTTTTTTCGCAAATCCCAAGTGAAGTTATCGAAAGGCAAGCTTCCAAGCTCTGATTGCGCAACCCATTTCCACTAGCTCGAAGTGCGCTTGCCAGAATTTTGATATAATTTGCTTGCGGCGACCTTAATCGCGCTAGCTGTTGAAGTTATCAAGCTTTGAAAGTGTTTCATCGTTTCAATACTGTAGATTTGTTTATTATAAAGATGTTTATTTAGAATGGTTTAACTCCATTAATGTTTGCCGTGAAAGACAGTCGAGTTTCTGTCGTTGAAAAACTACTGGAACTCGGAGGCGATCTCGACGAAACAACAAAAGTGCGTGTTCCAAGTATTTTATCACTCATTGTTCGCATAAGCTATTAAAAAAGCAAAAACTAACTCATCGATGCATATCAAATCTTGCGGTGCACAATTTGTGTTCCTTCATGAGGGTGGGCAGCCTTCAAGTTTTATTTTATTCATGAATCATACTGTCGATCGAATATAAAATATGTGCAAACTTTTTTTAAGGATGGTCGAACTTCTGCTCATATTGCGGCCATGTTCGCCAAAGAGGATATGATGAGATTTTTGATCAGTAAAAAAGTGGATTTGAAAAAAGCAGCCGGGGTAAATTACAATACCTGACGTGAATCAGATTCGAAAAAACACAAAATCTGTTTGCATTTAGCCGAAAGAGCAGTCGCCGTTGCACATGGCCTGCAGCAGGCCGAACAATATAGCACTGCCACTCGTGTCTTTATTGCTAAAAGCCAGCAGCTCTGCAGGAGATGAACCTCGACTTATACAAGATAAGGTTAGCAGAAACTGACAGTCATGGATCATAGATAACATGAATATCAATATCAATATCAATATCTTCAGAATGGATGCACTCCATTGCTTTTGGCTTGCGAAGTTGGTAACTTGGCCGTCTGTAAAGAATTGCTGGCTCATCTGGGAACTCAGCAGACGAAAGCGAGGCGAAAAGTAGAAACATGTTTCAGGTAATGCAAATTTCTTGTCAAATTCCAATAAAATTTTAGGATAATGGTGATGCTGTGCTGCATGTGGCTGTCCGATCGAAAAATATTGATTTAATAAAATTGCTGGGTGAATATGGTGCCTCGGCCAACGTTCAAAACGTAAGTTGTTCCATTGATCATCAGAGGTGTTTTTCATTTAGCCAGTGAATTTCACTTGTCGCTTTTTAAGGAAAATGGTCAAACTCCCCTGCATATTGTGGCTGCTGAAGGACAAGAAAATATGCTAAGAATTTTTTACAATTTAAAAGCAGATGCCAACATTTCCGACAAAGTACGCAGCGAGATATGCTCATATTTCAATGGCTACATCCATATTTTTGTTTTAGGATGAAAAAACTCCGCTGCATGTGGCTGCTGAAAAGGGTTACACCAGTATAGTGGAAATTTTAGCAGACAAATTCAAAGCATCTGTGTTGGCTAGAACAAAAGTAAGTAGCCCTAGGCGTACAATGGCAAAGCTGGAAATGTGAGTGGGAACATGCAAATTTTTCAGGATGGAAGTACTCTCATGCACATCGCGTCCAAGTTTGGACATTCGGATACGGCACTGGCTTTCCTAAAACGTGGCGTTCCTTTGCACATGCCAAACAAAGTTAGCAGTGCTTTTTATCCAACTATGGTCGTTGGCTGTAATTGTTTAATTTAGAGTGGCGCACTTGGCTTGCATCTTGCAGCAGCCCTTGGGCACGTCCCTGTTGTCAAGGCATTGCTAGCTAAAGGCACCCCAGTGGATTCAAGGACAAAGGTAACTTTGCAGTGAACACTGGTTATCTGCTAGATGAGTCACTTGCTAATTTTGTTTAGGACAACTACACGCCACTTCACGTTGCTGTCCAAGCAGAAAAACCGGAAGTGGTCGAAACCTTATTGGGCCATGGTGCCGATGTCAGTGTCAGAGGTGGAAAGCTCGGCGAAACAGCCCTGCACGTGGCAGCAGGTTTGTTAACACCAGGTGGCAGGTACTGCGCAGACATGTTACTAAAAAGTGGTGCGGAAGTCAATTTGAAACTAGAAGTATTGTGAAACTCATTTAAGCACTAATCAGCTGAAATTATTCGCATTAACTTGATTTTTCAATGCAGAATGGTGAAACAGCCCTGCACATTGCGAGCAAAACTGGGAACGTGCCAATGGTAAAACTATTACTCTCGGAAGGAGCAGATCCGATGGCAACTTCAAAGGTATAAACGGCCGTCCGCAGGAATTAGTAGAACAATATCATGAGTTTTCACATTCAGATTGGAGATTCAGCCCTTCACATATCGGCTAGACATTGCCATCACGAACCTGCAAAAATCCTGCTGGACCATATCGAACGGAACAAGCGTCGTGAAGATTGTACGGCACTGACAAATTCGCAGACAACTGTAAAACGATTTTTGCTCACTACTCGGTGCTAGTTTGAATCCTGCGCTAATTTCCTGCAGGAAGGTGAAACGCCCATGCATTTGGTAGCCGAGAATACCAAAGACGAATGCTCGTACGAAGGAGAAGACGTGGACCTCGTTCATCTTCTCGTCGACTACGGCGGCGAAGTCAACATCCAAACTATCAACGTAAGCGAAAATTTGCATATCCGTACGGATCCGATGTGATGACGTCACTAGCCGTTTTAGACCGGTGAAACCGTGCTTCACTACTCGGCGAGATCTGGCAACGAAGAAGTGTTGGCGGCTATTGTTAAAAAAATTGGACCCGGCGCTGTGCAAATTGCGCTGAATCGTCAAGATAAAGTAACATTTGTCATTTTTGCCCGATTGTTAGCAAAAAAGTGCACAACATGGTATTGATTTTCGTTTACTTTTTCCTTAGAGCGGGTGGTCGCCGTTAATGGAAGCTTGCGACAAGGGCCACGTAGCCGCCGTCAAGATCCTGCTTCAACATCACGCAAGAGTTGACGTCTTCGATGAGGTAAACAGTTTTTAGCGAGTGAAGCAATTTGCTTGCGTCGATAGATTTCGAACACCTTTTTGTTGCTCAGACTGGTAAAACGGCGTTGCATTTGGCTTGCGAAAACGGGCACACGGAAATCAGTGACATGCTACTCAAGCATAAAGCGTTCATCAACAGCAAAACAAAACTTGGCATAACTCCGTTGCATTTAGCAGCTATGAACGGTCATAATAAAGTCGTATCGCTGTTGGTTCAAGTTCATAAAGCACTCGCCGACGCTGTAACTCTGGTGAGCCGACGCAAAAATAGCTTACGGTTCGACTATAGTACAACGATAGTTCGATTTTAGGAAAATCGGACGCCCCTTCATTTAGCTGCGCAGAACGGTCAACTCAGCGTCTGTAGTACTTTGCTCACCATGGGCGCCAATGCTAACGCCCATGATACCCGAGGCCAAACTCCGTTGCACTTGGCGGCCGAAAGCGATCATCCCGATGTGGTCAAATTGTTTTTGAAACTTAAACCCGATTTGAGCACGCTCATGGCGACTGTAAGTGATTTTCGCCTTATACTTTCAGCAAAAAACAAAAAATTTGTATTTTTCAGGACGAAAACGGGTTGACTTGCGCTCATATCGCCGCAATGAAAGGAAGTGTCGCTGTGGTAAAAGAATTGATGATGATCGACAAGAAAATGGTCACCGAAGCGAAAACTACAGTAAGTTAGCATGCTAAATGTAGCTAGATGTAAATATATTTATGGTCGATTTTTTGTTTTTAGAACACAGAACAAACAGCACTTCATATGGCAGCAGCTGGTGGCCATAAAAATGTCGTTCGCATTTTATTGGCCGCGGGAGCTAATCCTTTGGATGAAAATACTGTATTTGTTTATTGGTGCACATGAGGTGTACTTTTGCAACTTTTTGCATTTACTGTTTTAGCAAGGCATGACTCCTCTACAACTGGCGGCACGGTTCGGCCATTCGCAAACAATGGAAGTGTTCGATACTGATGTTTGGGAGCGATGCAGCCGAAAGGTGACTAATAATGGTTGAGCCCGAAATGTTGTTTTGAAAACAAATTTTCTGTCTCGTCAGACGGGTTTGGGCGCCATCCAAGTTGGCGCATACTACGGTCAGATGGAATGCGTGAGAACGTTGTTGTCCCACGTTTCAGCCACAGCACGTTCAGAGCCGCCGATCAGTTACAATCCGTTGATTATTAAAGAATTGAATACGGAGGTAAATCTTAACTGAATTTGCATTGGAGATCACTAGAAAATAAATTTTTTGTATTGTTCAGTATGGATTAACTCCGTTGCACATGGCTGCACAGTCTGGTCACGAAGGACTGGTCAGATTGCTGCTCAATTTTGCTGGTGTACAAGTGGACGCCGCGACGGTGCTCATGGTAAGCCAACTGCTGAAATTTGTTTGCCCAGTGAGGTAATGAGCAATTTTTCAGTCTGTCATTCCGTTGCACTTGGCCGCTCAATCTGGTCACATAGCGGTGGTAGGAATGCTGCTGAGCAGGTCCACACAGCAGCTTCACATAAAAGACAGCAAAGGTCGAACGGCTCTTCATCTAGCGGCTAGCCAAGGGCATTACGAAATGGTATCGTTGTTAATTGCTCAAGGATCGAATATAAACGTTTTGGACCAGGTTCGTTTGATTGTCAAGCAAAAAACTCCACTGGTTACTTGCTAAACCGTGCGCTCGCCTAATTTTTAGCAAGGTTGGACAGCGTTACATTTTGCAACAAAAGCCGGACACGCTTCGGTTGTGAAACTGCTTATCGAAAGCGGCGCCGATCCACTGGCCGAAACCAGGGAGGGCAAAGTTGCATTGTGCTTCGCAGCCGCTCACAGCCACATGAATGCATTGGTCTATCTCATGCATCAAACCCACGATACTCACGGATTGATGGACGATCGAAAAGTAAGCCAGTGATTGCGCAGTGGTCGCGTAAACTAATTTTTGCGCCGCCTCTCTAGTTCATTTTCGACATCATGACTTGCGGAAAAAATCAAAATAACAAAGCCGTCGAAGAGTTCATCGTCGTATCGCCGGCGCCCATCGAAACGGCCGTGAAATTGAGCAGCATTTACAAAGTGATGGCCACTAAAGAAAAAGAGCGAGCGCGCGACTTGTTCAACATATCGGAATTTTGCGAAGCTATGGCCGTCGAGTTGCTGGCCCTAGCCGCGCAGACTCACAATCCGGCTTTGTTGCTGAAAGCGCAAGATAGTCGCGGTCGTCCGTTCATCGACGTTTTAATCGAAAACGAGCAAAAAGCTGTCGTTAGCCACGCCAGCGTCCAGCGATACTTGACCGAAGTGTGGTCGGGCGGCATTCATTGGGGTTTGGGCAAATTCGCTTTGTTCTTCTTGGTGATATTCTTCTGTCCGCCGCTGTGGATATTTTTCTCGCTGCCGTTTTCGTTCCGAGTCAGCGAAGCGCCTATCATAAAATTTATCTGCCATTTAGTTTCGCATATCTATTTCACGATTTTGCTGGTATTGGAAACGCTATGCTGTGTGAAGAAAATCTACGAGATCACGTCACCGTGGCCGATGTTGCACGACTGGCTGTTGTTGCTGTGGCTGAGCGGAATGCTGGTCGCCGAGCTGAGCACATTAGGCGGTCGGTCGGGTCTCGGATTCGTTCGGCTAGTGGAGATTATGTTGTCGGCCGGCGGCGTTTTGTTGCACGCCGCCGCGTTTATCTATCCGTATTACGTCGCCGATTATCCGGAATTAAGCGAAGATCAGATACCGGCGGCCGAGTTGAAATCTCAGCAAAGTTTGATTTATTTACGAAATCAAATGTTCGCGTTCACTTTATTGTTCGGCTTCGTGCAGTATTTGGAATTTTTAACCGTTCACCATTTGTTCGGACCGTGGGCGATTATCATTCGCGATTTGATGTACGATTTAGCCCGATTTCTCGTTATTTTATTCTTGTTCATGTCCGGATTTACGCTTCATATATCTTCGATATTTCAACCGGCTTTCGCTCCGATCGCAGACGAACAAAGTCGAGATCTGATGAAATTGGGATCGCCCGCCGAAACTATACAAATGCTGTACTTCGCATTGTTCGGATTGGTCGATCCGACGAACATGCCTCCGTTGCATTTGGTGCCCGAAAGCGGACAGACGCTGCTGAAAACCGTGTTCGGCATTTACCTGATGGTCATCATTATCGTTTTAATTAATTTACTCATCGCCATGATGTCGGACACTTATCAGCGAATTCAAGCTCAATCGGATGTCGAATGGAAGTTCGGTCGTGCGAAGCTGATTCGACAGATGAACAAGAAATCGGCAACACCACCGCCGATAAACATGTTCACAAAGTTTTTCATGCTTCTTCGAGTCGCCTACAACAATAGATGTAAGTGACGTTACTGGCTAAAAAAATGCTTGCGCAAGTCACTGTCTAAGAACATTTAATTTGTTTTCAGGCAACATGTGCACGACGAAAGCCCAGGAGGATTTGCGATACATCGAAAACATCGACGCTTATTCGATGAGCGAACAAGCCGGTCGAATATCGCCGAATGCCAAAATGATGGCTAGTCGAGTCAGCCAAGGAGGTAAATCGGTTTGTGTTATTTGTTTTGTGAGACTGTTTTCGTGAACTTTTCGCGTTTCACAGATATTTTCGGAACCGCCGAGCTGGGAGCGAGCAGCGAATGGAAAATCGAAAATGTTATCAATTGGAAACATGTCGTCGAGCAATTCTACATTTATCAAGGCGGCGGCCCGGTGGACATCGACCCCGCGGCGAAAGCGGCCGAGGGCGACGGAAAAGGAGCCGTTAATACGAAAGATGAAACAAAAGTTGATTCGCATTGATGATTTTCTTGTATTTACGAGTATTGAACGGGTAATTTTTTTGTACGTTTTTTATAATAAACAAATTTTACTCCATTAATTTTACTGCTAATTTTTACTGTATTTTTGTGTATTACAAGTTTAACATTCGGAACATTCTTCGAAGTTACCGTTCGTCGTCGAGAAGGTCAGCGAATTTTTGTTTTTCTCGTAAACTTCCGGGAAAAATTGCTTACCTTCGACGCTGCACAACGAGGAAATGTTGGAAATTTTTGATTCCGACAACGCCGTTAGCGAAGTTTGAAATTGAGAATTTTTCACGGCGTACGTGCTCGTGCATTTCTCCAAGAATCGCTCGTTCAACGAACCGTCGGTTTCGCAATTGTGCAAGCTCAGCGATTCGCACTTTAGCATCCGTTTCTTGCGAATATGTTCGACTTCTTGCAAGTGAGATAAAACGCTGTTATTCGAACTGTCCAAACTTGCGCAAGTTGTGATCTTGGTCACGCGCCATTGCTTTCGTTTTTTCTCGAGTTCCATGCGCAATTTCGTATCGTCCGATATCTGCCTGTTGAGCGAATCCAGCCGAACGGAAGGCTGTCGTTTGTTAAAAGTCCTGATGAATGTGAACTCTTCAATGCCACCAGCCTGCAAGAAAAAATAACTCAGCTGATTCCTTCTGAACAGAAAGTTTCAAACAAAAACTGTGTGCTGGCTAGCAATTTGTAAAGCGCTGGCTGACGACTTGCGATTTACTGGCTAGAGACAATGGCTGCACTGGCTAGCTACTTTTGATGCCCTTGCCCGAGAGCTTGCAATTTTTGATGTTCTGGCTGGCGACTTATGATGCTTTGACTAGCTACTTGTCGCGCACTGACTAGTTACTTTGATGCTGCTGTCGACTGACTTCCTCTTCGGTTCGATGCTCTCCCGACGTGCTCGCTGAATCGACATCCTTCTTTCTTTGAAGGAGTTCGATTTCTCGTAATTGTGAGATCGATCGCCCAATTCGCTCGAAAATATTACCGACGTTTGCTTGCTGTGAGGATGATTCTGGTACAAATTGATAACGTCCAATGACATAGGCGACGTAAACGTTAATGACTCGTCGTGCGACGGCGACACATTGCTGAGGGGCGACGGCGTTTTCGACCAATACATTTCGCTGAAGGGCGATTTTTCGTTCAGGTTTCTTCGACTAACGCCGCCACCGGTGCTCGTCGATGGCACCATCCACGAATAAATACTGCTCGTTTCGCTGATGGTCGATTCGATATTTTGTTTTTGGCATGGTATCAAATGATGAGAGTAGTTCGTGAGAATCAAGTACAGTAAGGGAAGGACGAACGAATAAACTATGTTCAACATTGTAAAGGAAAAATATACCCAACGATTTGTGGTGAACCAATAAATGGTCAAATAAACGACGGAATGGGCGCCGAAGACGATCGAAAAAACGACCAACTGGCGAACTTGATTTCGTTCTTGGACCATTACGACCATTTTGGCGCCGCTATTCGGTGGTTTTTTCGTCGGTTTTTCGACCATACTCAAAACACTGGCCGCTTGCGTGATACGCATTTGTCTCTTGTTCAACGAGCAAAAAATCTTCAACGTAAACACGATCAAAAACAAAATAACCGTTGACAAAATAGAACTATCGACAATCAGTAACGTTCTCACATCGTCGTATTTCAAACGTACCGATATGTCGACGCCGCGTTGGTCGGTGATGGTTTCGATACAGATGCCGGCCAGAGACTGAGCGACGAACTGGAACTCACACACTTTCAACTTGATTATCGTGGTTACTGTAGCGGCGGGAGCCCAAATGATGAACGTAGAAAATCGCAAGCCGATTTTCGTGCCGAATATTTTATGTTTCAACAACGAGCCTTTGGTCAAAATGATGTACCGATTTCCCGCCAATAACAGCATATGCCCGGCGGCGGCGTAGAATATCCATCGGCCGAACCAAGCGCATACACCGGCTGCAGTATGACCGAAGATGGGTCCGTCGACTATGGCCGACGGTCCGTCGTGCGCGATGGTCAAAATGAGATTCGTGGAATAGCAAATCCACATCGACGACAAGAAATATTGAGACAAATCGTTGGCATTTTTCGATTTCTTATCTCGACCTAATTTCGAATGTCTCGTATGTCGAACGAGCATTGCCAATACGACGATATTGCTCGATAGTCCTACAACAGCCGCAGCTATCATCGAAGAACCGATGAAAATCGGTTCGTTATCCATGAAAACACAAGTTAGAAATGAGGACGAGTTTCAAGCAAAATATACTAGAAATCGAGCGCTGGCTTGTTATTTCATGATTTCACATGCTTCATGACGTGGATCACTTTTGTTTGAAGCTTATTTAAATTTTCCGCTCGTTGAACGAATATCATGTTATTCAGTCAAACAAGCGTGAAATTTGCATAAGCGCATGGTAGTCTCCCGTCATTCATTTTCTCGAAGTTACAAGTATTTATAAATCAAGATGCGAAGACACACTTCTAAATTTGATTTACAACTTTAATTTGCATTAGACATTGGCCAAAATTTGCTTGCCGACGCCCATAATTCAAATTTTCAAATAACAAGTGTCATGCGGTCGTTCAAAACGACACTTATCAATCATGGCATCGAAAATCGTTCATCGCGCGTCGAATTTCGCCATATTTAACTTCGTTTCAGGCATTAATGCGAAACACACCGATTTTAACTCATTCACACCATTTTACATGAGTAGGCCGTAGTAGTACAATAAAAACTCTGGTTCCGGTTCACCGTACTAACAATAGGTATATCCATTGATGGAAAAAACAAACAAAAAAAGTAGAGGGCGTGTACCATAAATGGATACCCGGCTCAAGGATTCATGTCGATTCGCCGACGTTATGACGCATTACAGACTTATTACTGTATCCTCCTCCTTTCCGTCGTCGGTCTGCGGTAAATGAGTGAGAGAAATTTTTGTACAAGGTTACTTCAAAACTGGATTACGTACATATTTTTAACCAGTTTCAACTACTCTGCCCGCCAACATCACAACCAACCGACTGTTACATAAAAGTACAGACGTTTCTTCGTGTTTCAGGTATTTAGCGAAACTTTGCGCGTCGATCAGTCGACAAAGGTGCGTTTAATAGCGACTTATCGAGCAAATTTGTAAAACTAATCGAAAAACGTTAAATTTGTGTGACCGGTCACATAGCGTAAAGGGTAATTACTTATTGCAATGATCAATCCGTTGGACGTACCCATGGTTTATGCCGTCCGTCGTGAGAACAGTATCAAGACTGTATACGATTCTAGAACCAATATCGTATCGACGCCGACGTCGCCTCCATGCCGGGATGACAAAGGACTGTCGTTATGGGGAAAATTCTTTCGGTCCATGAGCCGCTTACCAGTGTCAAACGGCGTCGACGAAAATGATAAAACGAAACCAGGTAAGATTTTTTGTTTCTACAGTTAACTATCTGTGATGTAACATGTTACTTGCAATGTTGACGACAAAGTCATTCCATTTTTGTGTTTTATTTATATTTCGAGCCATTGTCGCGTCGAATTGTGCAAACATTGCGTGGTAGGTGATATAAACAAAAATCGGGGGGGAATTCGATGAAACTTCTTTGAATTTGAGCGTTAGTTGATCGCAAAAACAACTTTTCGCACTAGCTAACTGCATAAAGCGCGCTTTTCGATGTCGACACATTTAGATACCTCAATTGGTTTTCATCATTTCCTTGAATTAGCTCAACGGTTGGTCTTGCAAGCCAATTTTGGATGCTATGCTAGCCTGCTTCACAAAGTGTTCACAAATTTTTTCACAACATTTGAATCGATTTTCTAAATTCTAATTTTGTCAACTATTCATCGTTGGTTAAGTGCACATTTGGCCTTAATTCAAAACTGTAAAATTACCGTAGAAAGTGCGAAATTGTAAAACGTCGGCCGTTGCATCGACGACGACGATGTACGATGTGACACGTCGCCCACATGAAACACGACGTTGAATCGTGTTAAACGCGCGTCGAACAACTAAAATTCATGTCCGAATTAGAATTTACTAAACGGTGCATTTTTGTAGCTCCGGGATTTTTACTATTTCCACCTCCGGTTCACACGCCGTCGAATTCCAACTATCCGTTGGAACTGAAATCGGCAGACTTGAATATCAAATTGAACACGATAGCTCATCACACGGACGAGTTTCACGTAACGAAATTGGTCAAAAATGGTCACTTGGCGATACGGAGGGGTCAACAGTTTTTCATCGATATAACATTTTATCGAGAATACGATCCAGCGAACGATGACTTGACGATTTCATTTGAAATAGGTAAGTAAAGTAGCCGCTGACCACTGACCATTGGCTAGTGACCATCGTATACTAATTTCCTTGATTTCAATGTACAATAGTCAATTTAGTCCCTATAGCCACTGCAATCACTACAGTCAGTGCAGTCACTATAGATGATCCTTGGATGGTCACCGACTGGCCATTCGATGGTCAGTTTATAAATGACCGCTCGAATTTGCAGGATATCAACCTAGCGTTTCGAATTTAACGAAAATCGTCATGCCCGTTGTTAATTCTGAAAAAGACATCAAAAACATCAAAGGCTGGTGGGCTAAGTTGGAAAGCAAGGAAGAAAATCGTTTGAAAATTCGAATTAACTCGTCGGCTAACGCCATCGTCGGTCCATGGAACTTGAAAGTAGTCACGTCGGTTAAACAGCAAAAAACGACCGGCAACAATAAGAACGTCATGGATTCTCAATCGTTGATTCGAGACTTTTACATTTTGTTCAATCCGTGGTGTTCAGGTACGTCACGTGACACGATAAAATCCCCATAGAAACTTGAACACGTCACGTGATTCAATATTGCACGATAGAGTTTTTGTTGTTGTTTTCAGACGATCTCGTTTACATGCCGGATGCGGCTGAACGCGACGAATACATTTTGAATGATGTTGGAAAAATCTGGCGAGGGTCTGCAAACGCACTGAGACCCATGTATTGGAGTTACGGCCAGGTTAGTTAGAATTCGTCGAGCATTCTTGTGAACCTACAGTAAACCACTGTCTAAAAATTTTCAGTTCGAGGATGACATACTTGACGCTTGCTTTTACGTTTTGGACGGCTCACGTTTGCCGATGGCTCAGAGGTCCAGTCCTTTACAAATGGCGAGAGTTGTGGCGCAGATGGTAGCTTAATTTTTAGTTTCAGTTACTCCACATCGAGCAAATTCACAAAATTAGCGTGCTTCAGGTGAATTCTGTCGACGACAATGGTGTTATAGTTGGCAATTGGACTAACTCCTTTTTGGGTGGTACCCCACCAACAGATTGGACGGGCAGCACGAAAATCTTGAGGCAATATGTGCAAACTGGACAGCCTGTTTTATTCGGGCAATGCTGGGTATTCGCAGCTGTGGCAACAACGAGTGAGTGTTGAAAAATCCTTTATTCGGCCCTTTTCCGCTTCTAAATGTCGAAATTGTTTTGGCACTTATCGCATCAATAGAAACAAATTTTATTACTTGCTTTTCAGTTCTTCGATGTTTGGGTATACCCACGCGAGTTGTAACGAATTATTCGTCCGCCCACGACACAGGCACGACCATAAGTGTCAACACTTATTTCAAGAGCAATGGCAAAATAGAATTGGATAGAACACGCGACACGAAATGGTACGAAATCCATTGATTAATTTGTTTGTATATTCAGTTATTGTTACTGTAAAACAGTTGTGAAACCATGATTTATAAGTAGGTCACTTGCGACCAGTAGTTTGCTGTATGCTAGTGGTTTTGAGACAGTGATTTGTAACTGTAAGCCAGTGGTTTGGAGCTGTAAGACAGTGGTTTTGAAACCGCATACCAGTGGTTTGGAACCAGTGAGCTATCGACTTGTGGATTGGCATTACTCTATTGTTTTGGCATGCTGGTTTTTCACAGCTGGACAATTTTTCAGGACCTATCACACTTGGAACGAATGTTGGATGGAACGACCAGACCTGCCCCATGGATACGGCGGTTGGCAGGCCGTGGACGCTACGCCGCAAGAAAAAACAGATGGTAGCCTACTGCTTGACAGTATTTGATGAAACGGTTTTTCATCTATTTTTACCTTGTCCAGGTCTTTATCGTGTCGGACCAGCTTCGGTGCGAGCCATTCGTGAAGGCGAAGTTGGTTTCGGTTTTGAAACCAGTTGCCTGTTTGCTGAAGTCAACGCTGATAAGTGTTACTGGTTGTGCAACGACGATGGGAATGATACATTGATAAGCGTTAACAAAGACGAGTAAGAATTAAAAATGTTGAGATTCGGTGTCCAAACAAGTTTCACGATTTTCCACCATAAATTGAATAGAAAATATGCCTCCCAAGTTGCATTCACAGTCTAAACTCGTATTATTAGAAATTCGCTTAAAAATATGAAGAGCTGCATGCAAAAAGTGCATTTTGGCGATTTTGAGAAAAATGGATTTAAACATTTCAAACTTGTCGTGAAATCAGACCGTTATGATACT
>JAQGBA010000334.1:0-40354 GCA_034698125.1 Prionchulus punctatus | reverse complement strand
CCAACTCGTACGGAAACTTGGGTACCTGCTCATCATCGGAGTCATTGTCGGACATCTGGCAAAGAAAAGATAATCAATTACAGTACATTAAAATTGCAACAAGAAAAGATAATCAGGTACAGTTCATTAAAATTACAAATTTTGAAAAAATTTCATGAAGTTGTTAAAAAAATAGCATTGTTTAGTTTTTATTCCATAAATTTTTATTTCAAAAAAATTTCCTGCCAAAATTGGACACAATAAAAAAAACAACCATTTTTTCCTCAATTTTCATTTCATTTTTTGTTTCTTTCTCATCGGTTCGATGTCGTTTTCGACTTTTATCTCTTTTTCCTCGAAACCGTCTCGAACGTGCGGACACTCGGCCGCGTTACGCAAATGGCATCGTTTGCACTTTTCGCAATGTTTATAGTTGGGTTTAACGCATTTCGAACAATGTTGACAATGGACGTAAGTTTTCCCGTCCTAAAAACAAAATATCTGTCTTGAAAAGCGTCGAAAGCGGACAAAAATGCAAACTCACTTTAGCAGGACAAATTTTGACAAATGATTTCAAAATTTTTCATTTGGCGGGGGGGCCAAAAAATCTTAGACTTGACCTGGCCATCCGACGAGCCATCCGACAGCCATCCGACGGTTTTCTGGGTTAACCCTAGGTCATCCCCCTCCCAAAATATAGCTGCCCCCCCCGTCAAATGAGGTTTAGCCCAATTTATTTTACAAAGCGATACGCCCATTGATTAAATTCTTTTAAATGGGAGCAAAGACTTCATTGAAATCGTAAAACTATCAGATCTCCAAATTTTATGGTTCTTGCACATCTGGTTACTGATAAAATTTTCTGGCATGTTTTGGCAAACATCAAATCGGTCACAGTCTTCATCAGAGTATTTCATAATTACAAGGCCAATTATTTTCATGCTCAACGCTTGCATTGAAGAATTGTGCCATGATGAAACCATGATGCACGAAAGAAACATGAAAAACGATTTCAATTTTTCATGAACATCTCATGAATGTTGAATACGTTTGTAAATCTGGGACGAGTAACCTGTTCCAACGAAACTGCTCAAAAGTATGACAAATCGGGGAAGTTTCTCTATGTAATTTTTTCAATTGGACTATGAATTACTGAAGGCTAAACTGTCAAAAATAAAGTAGAAATGGGTTACGTGGCAAGTATATAAGTGCATGGTCATGAAGAGGAAACAGCATCAAGTTGGAATTGACACCGATCAAGAAGAAGAAGAAGAAGAAGAGGAACAAGAAATGGAAAAGCAACAATCGTCCAATCGTATGCTGGCTTTCACAGCTATTTCGTTGAGCACTGTGGCAATCACCGGCTGCTTGTTGGCTTTCCCATTGGTCTTCCATTTCATGCAAACTTTGGAGGCGTCTGTCCAAAACGACCTGGACTTTTGCAAGGTACAGTATGCCAGATTTTATTTTGATTTTCCTTTTAAATCGACACCGTACAATTGGCGTTGTGTTTAGACACGTTCGCGAGACATGTGGAATGAAATGATGGACATTCAATTTGCTGACAAGGAAAGTACAATGAGACTGAAACGAGCCTCGGCGAGCTCACAGTTAAGGAAGAATCACGTCGCTAAAGATCAACCATTGGGACCACTTCCGAGTCCATCAGCAAGGTCTGCTGCCCCTGGTCAGGCTGACCAGGGTGGACAAAGACCGGGTGCCCCGGGTGGATGTAAGAAAAATAAGAACTAAGAACTTTGGACATTGAACTAGCCGCTTGCAAACAAAGTTTCAATTAAGGCTGCACTTGCAACCGTGGCGCCCCTGGCGCACCTGGACAACCTGGTCGAGATGGTGCTGATGGTGCCAATGGCTCACCAGGACAAGCTGGTGAGCGCGGCGACCCAGCTCCATCCGATAGGTCCATATTGGACCAATTCCCAAAACAATGCCCTTGCGAACCTGGACCCGCTGGAGATCAAGGTCCAGCAGGAGCGAAGGGTCCCGCCGGTTTAGGGGGAGATGCTGGTGCTCCGGGCGCTGATGGCAGAAATGGCGAACAAGGACCGAGAGGTCCAGCGGGTGAAAATGGCAGACCAGGGCAACCTGGTCAGAAAGGACCAACAGGTGATGCCGGACGATCAACCCAAAGAACCGGACCTGCAGGTGCACCAGGTGGTCCTGGTCGAGCAGGCGCACCTGGCTCTCCGGGTCAAGCTGGCAATGCTGGCAAAGATGGTCAACCCGGTCAAGCAGGTCCTGCCGGCGATGTTGGTCCAGCTGGTCCTAATGGAAGACAAGGCCCGACAGGCCCTGAAGGTGATCAAGGAAAACAAGGTAATAAACGAGATTTTTAACTGAACTTGTATAAAAACCCGGTAACACTAAATTTTTTAACGCAGGCGACCCAGGAACGTGCTCTCATTGTCCACCGGCTCGTTTGGCTCCTGGTTACTAAAGAATTAAATCAAATGCAAAAAATGTTAAATCAAACGTTAATGTTTTGCTGCGTTGCAATATTATGCTAATGTTTTGAATTCTTCCTGTTATTATTCATTTCAATAAATTTGCAATAATATTTTATTGTTTTTTCAAAAAAGTAGTTGAGGAAAAAAATTTCTGTTATGCAGCTGCTGATTATGTAAATGAGATATATCATCACAAGCAACATAGTGAATGAAACATTTGAGTAACTGGACAATATCATTTTGATTGATGTTACAATATCATTTTGACTGTCAAGTTACAAGCTAAATCAAAATATCACCATATGCCGCTGTATACGTCAAATACATAATTTGCTAGTTGAATTTCAATCGTCGCTCAAAAATGACATGGAGATTAACTGATTTCGTTCTTGCAAGTTGCAAGTTCTTCAAGTTGGCAAATTGAATTTGGACGAAAAGTGATTTCAATAAAGATTTCAAAACATGTGTTTGTTATCAGTTATAGTATTTGTAACTGTAAATTTCTCCTCCAAAGAAGTAAAGTCAACGTAAAAAAGTAAATAAGAAGCAAAAGTGTCGCAATGCAACCAAAAGTCTCTCCTAGCTTGCAAGCACGCGAAGTTGCAACTGGCGTGACTTTTCCATGTACCATACTACTTTATAAACAATTATTCAGTCAATGACGGCTTTGGGTCGCTCGTCAATAAACATTCTTTCAGTAAAGTCATTAATTTGCTTAGGTTTGAAAACGACGAGTGGCCGTGACGATAATCCAGTTAGCTATGAGATGTTTTTCGTGTTTGTTGTACCCAGATAGTTTACGTCGATCGAACAACAAGCGCTCGGGAGTTTTGTGTGGGGGCGAGTTAGGGTTCGGATATCTGCTCAGTGTTTTTACGCGACAACTACTCACTCGATTTTTGTACCCGCCGTTAATTAGCGGCGAGCAACTCGTAACTCTCTTCGCTCGGCGTCCACTAGATTAGTGCGTGATGCCGTTTGGAGTTGGACGACGATCGGCGGCGAGCATGGAGGAACGATGACAAACAATTTTTTCTCGAGTTCATCCCACTTCATGGACGACTCGGGCGCGTGCGTGTGACGCTAGACTCGTCAAACAGGTGGATGAATCTTAGAGATTAATGTTTGCGCAAATGACCGTTCGGTAGTTGCATTTTTACATGCCGACCGGCGAGTCGGGTATAAAAGAGATTTCGCAGGGATTAATCCGTCATTCGGTTGGTATTTGAGGATTTAAAAAGAGAGCGGTTCTCTCTACTTAAAAGATTTCCTACGGTTGCTTTCCAACAAACTTAGTCAGCAGCATTGTTGCACCTTGGGTCGGTACGTGAAGTCGTTTGAATTATTTGTCCTCTTCGAACCCAAGGTCAGCATGTCGTCGCCGTCGATGAAACGATTGATTATCGTTTTAGTTTCGATATTGTTTGAAATTAACAATGCTCAACTTTTAGGTATCAAACTTGCGAAATCGGGCACTTTTTTGCAACTTATCAATTTTTTTTCTTTTGCAGTGCCTTTGCACGGTTCTTGCACAAGTTCTGTGCAATGCATTGGTGTAGCCATATGTGTACAGAGCGTTTGCCAGTGCCCGCCAGTCTACGCCGCCATTGGTATTACATGCATATGGTCGGGCATGGAAGCACCGTTGGACGCGCCGCTATTTCCCTTGCCAGTTCCAGCTCCTATCCCGGTACCGTTCGTCGGACACGGTCCGGGACCCCATTTCGGCCCCGGTCCGTTCCATCCACCCCAAGCTATCCCCGTGCCAGTTCCACCAGTTGCTGGTCCGGGCGTCTTCGCTTATCCCGGCGCCAGTTGCAGCACAGCTAAATCGTGCGTCGGAGGCAGTTTCTGCTATCAGGGCAGTTGCGGATGTCCATCCGGATATATCGTATCCGGATATTCTTGCGTTCAGCACAATATAGTGGAAGCTGCCCCTCCACCGCCACCACCCAGACCAGTGTTCACTCACTCTCACTCACTGCCCGCGCCCGTTTTCGCTCCCGGTCCAGGTCCGGAACCATTCATTCCGCACTTGCAAGCTGGCCCCAGCCCAGCATTTTTCGGTCAGATTTCCGAACAATTCCTGACCAACGGCGGTCCCGACTTCGTTTCGGGTCCACTACCGCATCCATTCGGATTCCAACCCCACGCCGGCCCAATGCCTTGTCCATCGCAGCAAGTCATGATCGGTAACTCCTGTCTACCCCAAGCCGTAGTGTCCAAATTGCCGGCGGGCATTCTGTGCACCAACGGCGGTGGTTGCACCGGTGGATCGAGTTGCGTGAATAGCGTTTGCACGTGCCCGACGAATCACGTCTGGGGTAGCACAGGTTGCATCATAGCATCGAAAATGCCACTGCCAGGACCAGGTTTCCCGTATCAACCAGCGCCGTTCGCCGCCCCGCTACCCGGACCATTCCACGCTCCTCATCCGAACGGCCCATTCGGCGCTCAACATCCAGGACCGTTCGCTCCTCATCCAGTGCCCATTGGTCAAGCGTATCCTGCGGGACCAGTGAACTTGCCAAATTTTCCGCCAGTCTTCCCCGATGCACCCACAGGTATAATTGCTTTGGGCTCGTCGTGCGGTGGTCACCACCAATGCGTAGCCGGTGCCTTTTGTCAATTGGGTGTTTGCGCTTGTCGACCATCTTACGTGCCTTATGGTTCAGTCTGCATTCTCAGACGTAAGACAGTCAATAATTCGTCCTACAGCCATTTTGCACTTCAATATAAAAATCAAATCCCATATCAAAATCTAGGCATGCGACAGAAATTTTGACAAATGAACAGACAATCTTTGCATTCGTTGTGCAAAATGGTTGCAAAACAAATTCCATTCGAATTTTTGCTTGTTTGATAATATTACTCGTTTCTATCCTTTTTCAGGTCACAAAGCCAAAGAAGAAACAAGCGAAAGAATTGAAAGAAAGAAGAAAAACTAACTTTTACACACACACACACCCCTCGACGATCGAATGCTCAAAAAAGATACTATATAATTTTTGTAAATTTTCATTTCAAACACGGTGACGGATGGGATAACTGCTATTATTTTAATTTTGAATCGAGAAATACAATTATACTTTGGGACCCGCAGTAGAAAATGTTTTTCGCAACTTTGCTGACTTTTTCATTATTTTTCTTGCGTTGGCTTATTTCGCATTTTTGCTAAAAATACAGTATTTTCGCGGCGTTTGGCTTTATGGTATTTTCATTGGTCAATTATGAATTGTATTCTTGATGATTGATGATTATGATTTTTGTTGAGAAACAAAATGATACACAATTTGTGTGAATCATTTTGAAAATAATAAACAAAATATCGAAATACTTTCAAAATATACTGACAGTTGAAACACCAAAGCTAATCAAGTACATTAGTGCACACATCAGTCGATTGTAAGCATAAAAATAATAATAAAGAAACAACATAAAAATCGTAAATAATCAGCATAAAAAATCATAAAAATATTGAATATTCATGATACCTATATTTCGAAACTTAAAAACCTTGTGAACCTAACACCGTTAACGAGCAAGCTATCGAGCTAGTCGTTCTAGAACAATTCCTGATAATTTATTTTATCATCTGGAGTTTTGGCTGACTATCGAGGATATCAAGGACTTAGCTTGACAGCAAAAATATTCAATTTAGCTGATAAATTGGGTGCTTGCTTCAAATTAGACCTTCAAAATGATTTCTGGTGCTCAATAACGACAGCTAGGGGATTTTTCTGAAAGCAACTGTAATCGATTGATTTTTCAACCTTTTTGCATTTCATTCAAAGTTCTAACTTGTTTTTCTCAGTGATCTGCAAAAAATGTGACATGCAAAGCACGGAATCGTAAATTTTCGAAGATTACCAACATCATTAAAAAAACACAATGAAAGCGACAAAACCAAGCATAATACTAAACAAACAGCCATGTACTAAAATTTTGTACCTTTTTTATGTGCGACTTTTATCTCTTCAAGTTATCGTGTTTGGATGTGTGTTGTGTTTCGTTTTATAATTTTAAAGTACTTACACCATTTGATTTAGTACCGACACCAACAAAACTCATTGAACTCGTTTTAAAGCAAACAACAGCGGAAAGTTTTTATTTATAACTTAAGAGAAAGGTTTTTGTGTTCGTGATTTTAAAAATGGACAAGGGGTTTCAGAAATTGTGTCGGACCCACAATACATCTGCCGCCGATGCCGGTGAACAAAAAATCAAGTGGGCGATAATTCAAGAATACCGAAAAACAAAGAAACCTGAGCGTCGCACGCATGATTAATTTTGGCTGAGACTTTGAACAATTATTGTGTCGAATTTCTGTCTGTGCATCAAAGTTTGCAAACAAAAAAAAATGTTGCATCTTCGTTTTTTTATTTGTCCGAAATCAAATCATGCATCGCCAGCGTTATTTTTCAGCACAAGACGCAGATTACGCGCGTTTTTTTAAACTCGAAAAAAGCTAATTTCATCTGCAAAAAACTCACGATACTGGTTATCGTTTTCAAGTTGCGCACACTAGCCGTTTTTTTGCTCGAGTTTTTGAAATGGATGAGGGTCATAGATTTTTGTCAAATTACGCGTATTACTAGCTTGCGCCGCCGAAGAGTGAATAGTAGCCTTTCGGAACTATTAGCCTGGTCGAAGCGGCGACTCGATACTCGAGCGTCGAAAAACCGTCGGCCCCCTTCAACAATCGGCGCCGCGCGTCGTGGTCTTCAAATTTTGAAAAAACAAACACTTTTTCAGTCGTGGCGCGTTTCGGAAGCGTGAGATGCTCATCTAATCAAGAAGTTACAGTTGAGTGACCGATGTTTGCTCGAATGACCAAGCGGGTTTTCTGTAAGTCTCAATAACTCTCGGGTATATAAATCGACGTTCATTCTTCGTCCATCATCAGTCACAGCGAAGCAGCAGCATTTGAACCAACGGTTTGTGCGGTGTGCGGTGTTCACAATTTTGCGACAGTTTCTTTCATTTCCCTTACTGGTTTTTGTATTTCGTTGTAACGATTGCAACATTTTATCCAGCCTACTCCACTGACTAAAATCACCAGCCAAAATTCGAAAACAATGTCGAAAATCGCCTTCAGCGTTCTCCTTTTCGCCTTGATCGGCTACATAACGGCCAATCCGTTGTTGGGTATGCCTTTAGGTTTTGGTGTCTATAGTCCGCAGGAACATTACAGAGGATTTCTTGCAGCTCCTTTAAATAGCGCCTGCGGCGGATCGCAACAATGTCTGGGCGGCGCCATATGCCAGGCGAATCTTTGCAAGTGCCCGCAACCGCAAATCCCCTCGGGCAACGCCTGCATCTACGCTGAACCTCGACCAGCGCCCATTTTCGCACCGGCTCCAGCGCCAATCTTGCCTTTACCTGCTCCAATTGCTCACCCAGCCCCCGCCTTCCAAATTGTCGCCGAAGGACCTGCGCCGGGACCATGGGCGGGACCCATCGCCGGACCGGGTGCGTGGAACGGCCCAGTCGCTGCTCATGCTCCTTTCGTTGGTGGTCCAGCTCCGTTCGTCGGTGCCCCGGCTCCGTTCGCCGGCAGCCCAGGACCATTCGGCGGTTTCGGTCAATGGGGACATCATCCAGCCGCTGCACCATTCCAAGGCCCTTACCAAGCCCCGTTCGCCAACGCCGGACCATACGCGTGGCCAGGATCTAGCTGCGCCCAAGGACGCGTCTGCCTCGGAAACAGTTTCTGCCAACAAGGAAGCTGCGGCTGCCCCACCAATTACGTCCAAACCGGCTACACTTGCGTTGAACAAGCTTTGGTGCCCGCACCAGCCCCTGCTCCGTATTTCCCCCGTCCAGTCCCTGCTCCGGCTCCGGCTCCAGCATATTTCTTCGCCGCCCCTCAACCAGCTCCGGCTCCAGTATTCGCCCCAGCCCCAGCTCCGATCTTCGCCCCGGCCCCGGCTCCGGTCTTCGAACCCGCGCCAGTATTCGCCCCGCGTGCCGCCATCGTCCCTCACGGTGCAGCCGTTTTTGCCGCCCACGCCGCGCCAGCCTTCCAACCAGCCCCAGCACCATTGTGGGGAGCCAACATTGCTCATCCCGTCGCTGGCGTTGCAGTTGGAGGACCACGACCAGGTTTTGCTCACGGAGCTGGTTTAGCTTTCGGTGCCGGTCAAGGTGCAGGATTCGGTGCCTTCGGCGCTAACCCATGCCTGCAAAATCCATGCGCGCCAGGTGCCCAACCGCTCGCGGCACCATTCCCATTCCCGTTCGCTCCATTCACGAGCAAGCGTAAGTGAAATCACTTCCACACAGCGTTACGTAGTAACATGGATGACCGATAATTTGCTTTTTTTTCAGTTAAAGCAGCGAAAAACTAAATGAACCTCAAAGAACGATTTTTATTATACGTTAAATTTAGTTTGTTTTCAACTTTTATTTATCGTTGTTTTTATTGTTTATGAAAACTCGGTTGGTTATGGTCGGGTTCAAACAACAAGTGGGCGAAGTGTTCAAATTTACAAGACTGATATGAAAATTTTTTTTGCATTTACAAATATATGTTATTCTCTAAAAAATAAAAAAAGTTGTATAAAATGTCTTCTGTTCTTACAATATGCAACGGCGGTTACAGTAAGTTTAAGCACATTGATAAACTGCAGGCTAACCACCAAATCCTTGCTAGCCGAATGCTTTAGGTCTTGAAACATTGTATTTCCTCGAAAATTCCCCTTTGGCAAGAAAATGATGTAATGAGTCCTTGTTAAAGGAATTTGAGGATAATTCACGTTTCGAATTGGAGACTTTTTACAAAAAGCGCTAATAAGTGCTGTTTTTCGAACGCGAAAAACGACATTTATTGTAATTATACATCCGTATCGAAAAAGAGCTAAGGGGATCCGACAATGGTAAAAAAACATGGAAAGAAGGGAAAAAGATTTAAAGCTTGTTATCGAGAACGACAAGCGAGCGAGAGTGAAAGACAGCAGTTATCATTAAATGCAAAGTGTAAATTAGCAAAATCTAAATCCTTACATATCCGACAACACGTTGAGAGGTTGGCTTATCGACGACAGTTTTTAATTGAGACCCAAAATGGCGAGAATGTGTTTTTAATATTATAAGTTAGCAATAAAGATCTGCTGCTCATCCCGCCTCGTTTTTCGCCCTATTATTTTTATTCGGCTAAATCGTGCTGTATTGTAGAAGGCCCACGGAAGAATCGTCATAGCGGATATAAATTAATCGTGAAAATAGTTCTAGTTTTGTCGTTTCGTGTAACAACGGCATGTCGACTCAACAAGTTTTACCTATAAAAGAAATCGTCAGAAAACGTTCGTCGAACAGCAGCGAAATATTGAAAACTCGATTGACCCATTGCCCATCGGTGATAATCGAACCTTGTTCCGAGCAGCAGGTAACGTTGCATTGAGTACGTTAGCAAGCGACTTTATACTCGCGAGCTACTGGCTATCTATGGGAGCTAACTTATTTTTTGCAAGTTAACTCATTTACATATTTCCAAGCTAACCTTATAACGGTTGAAGCTGACAAAATAATGTATTGACTCGCGTAAAAACCGAAACAAAAACCTCTCGTCAAATTTGATCTTCGCCCCGCAGCTAATGGTGCACTTAGGTTTAATGTTGTAAGCATTGTTTATAAACATATCGTTCGTCGTCGATCTTCCAACTTGCAAAGCAGGATAAGCTTGCGCGTGTGGGGCATCGGCAAGTTGACGAACGAAATTATCGTATTTAAATGTAGAACTGCTCCGATTTGCTCTTTATGGCGGCCATTGACCATTTCGATACAACAGCTTAGAGTTCGGTAAGGCTTCTTAGCAATATTTCTTCCCAGTGTCTATTTAACCGTAATCTCCGCGGCAATTTCATTAAACGACCAAGTCGATGAAAGTATCGAAAGAAAAAAAACTGAGAAAAGCCTCGACATCCGGTCCTTTTGCAAATTTCCAACCGAATTCTTTCCATGCGAGTCAACTACGCGTAGAACCTCAGTTGGCTCTCTGAAAACCATTTTGCTTCATCGTCGTCTCTTTTTCAGTCCCGAATAAAAAAAGGAGATTTATTAGTCGTCCTTCCGCAAAACGTACGCCTGCCTTTCTTCAATTCTTAAAAGTAGAAAAAGAGGGGAGGGGAGGCATCGCTCGCTCGCCTCCGTTTTTACCGAGGTTTCGTTTCTCTGCCCGTTTTCGTCCGAGCAATGTTCCTCTTCGTAGTCTTTGAAAGATTCGATTAGAATGCTTTCCTTGGTTCGATCTTTTCTTACTCGGCTACATGACTGTCTATTCGGCGTTGCCGATTTGGTTAAAAAAGTTCGTCGTCCGACGAAAAATATCCGCAGTTTCGGTTGAGGTAAGCCGCCGCTTTTTGCCAATCTCCATCTCATTTTCTCCCTCCCCGTCGTCGACTCATGCTCGCCGAGCGAGCCCGAGTAGCTGCTGAGAGTAGTAATACCCTAACCGGTTGATCGTTTAACCGATGTTACGACGGGGAACGTTAGACTCTTATTTTTTTTGATCTCGCGCCGACAATTAATTTCATTTTAATTATTTATTATCCACTGTTTAATGATTTAAAACGAGGTACGATTTTCGAAACGGCTATTTATAGTTTGTCGAACGCGCCTACTCAGTTCTCAAGCGTTATAAATAAGTATTAATGTACTTTCTGACTTGATTGCCGCCTTGTTCTCCATAGTTACAAATTACTGGTGTTTTTCTGTTATTCTTATTATTCTATAGTTGTTGCAGCAGATGGTAAAATTGTTTTATTCCCATAGAAGAAAATATGATAGGTTATCGATAACAATCGCGATAAGAAGATTTGCTGAACTCGGGAGTTCAGTGTTTGATTTGTCAACATTGCAAAATTAGATTTGGTCAAAAAATGTGCTGAGCGAGTTAGTGGAACGAATAAAATGAATCCTTTTTGCTGCAGGTTTGCATTTCTCAGCTGTCCCTATTGATCACACATACAGTAGACAGATTTGCGTGTCAACGACGAACTTCAAATGCAAGTCAAATCACGACAGTAGCACTTGAAACTATAGTTGAACAAAGCTTGACTTCGTGGTGTATTTAGTATTCGATCAACGCGAAGTTTATTAACAATAATTTGCAATTCTTATCTTGATTGCGTTGTTTTTTCTGAATGTAAATTCGACTTCGACTTTCGCCGCAAATTTTTTAGTATTCTCGTGATCGAATCTAGTTTTTATTTATTTTTACGAAATCTGGGATCGAAATCAGTCACTGGCGCGAAAAAGTATACTCTTTTTTTCCTCTCTCTCCGATAAGGCTTTCATTCGGTGGTCGTTACGCAAAGTTTTAACGACGACCGAAGGACTAGCTAGCAACAGGCGACAGTTCGCCAGCGTTCGTAAGCAGGCACCAGCGTTAGTAAGCAGAGAGAGAGAGATATAGAAACAAAAGCTCGATAAATAGGAGAAAATCTCGTTTATCAGTCGCTAGCCGTAAAGTTGTGCGCAATTAGTTTGTAAATTTTACTCGCAAAACTCATCGGACAAGTGTCCATAACGACTACTATACGGGCACGATGACTAGCTTAGTTCTTTTTCGTCAACCTTTCGATAATTACACGATTGAACCGAGGCGCAGGCCCCTTTTGTGCTAAGTAGTGAAGCCTACTTGATTGAATAGCATTATCTATAGTTTGTTTCGAAAAGAGAGAGAGACAGTGAAAGGAAAAGCTAGATCGAGGAGGAAAGTTTTTATTCGTCGGAGAGAGAGAAAATAACTACCCTCCCTACATATATATCCTTTAACCTGTGCCAAGATTTATGGAGAACCAACGACGTTTTTACCTACGTCGTTATCACAACGTCGTACTCATAAGCGTATACGGTACCATTAGGTATGGACGAAAAATTTATCATTCCAATGTTCGTACCATTCGATAATAATCGTAAAGTAATTGTCGACGATCTACGTTGCTGTAATGATGTTAAACATTTAGTAAGTTTTTCATTAATGGACAGTTTAATCATAATAATAATAATAATAATAAAAGAGCTCGGAAATTATGGGCGTCATACGGCGAGAGTGTTCGTCGGAACGGGACACCGGAACTTGTTGTTCGTCATTCTTCCAGTTTTCTATTTATGATTCCACTTAATGGATTAATTAAATTATAAAATCCATATTTACAATTTCGCGGTGTGTTCTCGGAGAATAACTTTCGCGGAAGTTGTTGCGAGTGAGTGCTACTGAAAGACCGTGAAAAGAAGCGTCGACCTTAGTTCGACGAATTATGCGAATTTGCTGGTTAGTATGCAAGTTGCGCACGAAATCGTCCAAAGGATGACATACAGTCTCTTGATCCGACCTATTTCTGATGTCGGCGTGTCTGTAGCGTGCGCGTACTATCTTTATGCGTGTGATTGATTCCCTTCATCGGGCTAGATAAGAGTCTTTTTCTGGTGATTATTTTCCAAGATGATGAGTCGAAAGATGTCATCTAATCACGAAAAAATGAGCGCTCTATCGATTATAGGTGTGTTCGATTACTTAGCTCGAAATTCGCTAGAGACAGAATTTCTTGCTGTTTTATATAAATATCTGACAAAAAAAATAATGTAAATCGTCTGGGAATTTTTCCGCATCAACAAACGTGTAATACGTTAGGCCTATCGGACAAGCTGTCATGTTTTTTTTATATCCGCCGATGACCGAAATAACCCGACGGGATTTGCATATTTAATTAATGTATTTCATTTTTGCCCCCTTTCTAATTGCGTTTATGGCGCCGCCGCCCGTGTGTATGTGTAAGCCTCGACTGGTTAAAAACGTTGAGAGGTGGCTTTGACAGAAAGGACGAATTAAAAAGGCGAAAGAAGAGAGAAAGAGAGAGAAAGAGAGAGAGAGGGGGAAAAAATCTCCATTCGACTGACGGACATAGATAGAAGGACTGACTCGAATGAGGAAACTGCTGCTCTATATACGTATATAGTCTAAAGTTTTGTTTCTACTCATGGAAGAGATCCGCGTTCAGACACCGGTTGTCGTTCGTTGTCTTTGGACCGCCAATTGTAGCGGTTTGCACCCCGGCTATAGCCCCGCCCGCTCAAGGTCCCCTCCCCCAAATCCGAGCAGCTCTACGGTATTGACTAGTTGGCATTCTTGGCGCATGTTCGCTCTCAATCATTTCTTGCCAGACGGCTGTCAGTTGGAACAGTGCATAGAGAGTTAGAGTGGCCCGTGGAGCTAACTCGACTAACGCGACAACAGAAGAGTCGAGCAGGCGCCTGGTTAAGTAGCGTGGCGTCCTCTCGCTCTCACACACACACGCGCGCGCGCGCGCGCGCAATTTTCCGTCGTTATTGCTGCCCAAGTGGGGGTTCATTTTGAGCTTTTTTTGCGCCGAAAGAACGATCATTTTTGAGGATAACGCGCGTGCGCCAGAGCGCCTCGGCTACCAATTCTTTGCCTTTTGCTTCACTTTCGCATTTGAGAGACTTTCCTCCATCTTGTCACCAGCACGAACACTATTTCAGGAAATTTCATTATAAAAACGTTTTTCTGTCATCACGTCGACCAGAAAAAAATTCCTTAAACGACTCGTCCGTCGACGTCGTCGCGAAGTCAATGGATGAATTCGATATCGTCGTCCAATATATATAAACGATCGCTATTGCTTCGTCAACAACGCGACATATATAGAGAGAGAGGATTTTTATTTGCGTCATCGGTTAATTGCGCGTTTGACCCGCTTTTGTAAGTTTTGACTCTGAGTTTTTGTGCGTAAAACCTTTTTTCCCTCTCTCTCAGTCGTTTATATTTATTTGAATTTGCTTTTGTTTGTCAGAAATGAGACAAAAGAAGCAATTTTCAATCGACATTCGTTTCTTCTCTGAAACTTGACGTCAATTGCACGTTTTTCATGGAACATTTTTCCCTCTCTCCGTCTCTCTCTCTCTTCTCCCGTTCTCACAAATTCGTTTGTGACATTGAAGAATAAAAAATTTCTCAACTGTCCTTTTCGCGGTTGATGCCGCCAGTCGATGAATCTTCGTCAGCTTGCTTGTTCCTATATCTTTCTCTCTCTATTTATAGAATTAGCATAGCGGGCTCCGAGAAGACAGTACAAATGAGGGATTAATGCCTCATGTTTAATATTTTTTTAAATTATCATTTATATTGTTCGGTCGGACTTCATTATTCGTTTGCGATGTTTTTTAAGTCCTGAGAGAGCGGCGACATTAACTGGACTATCCGTTTAAGAAATACGTTCGATAAGCATCGAAAATCTGACGTAAGGCGTCGTTTCTTTAATTTATGTAATATACGCAAGAAAACGGATCTCGTTGATAGATTGGCGGCGAAATTTCATTGTAACATTACAAGACCCCGAGCGTAAGAGAAAAGCGATTCCCATTTTCGTTCGCTCGTTTAGATCTTGCGTCTCTGGCGCCACTTTTTTCTCTAGTGTTGTAAAAAGCGAAAGGTGAAATTGGATGTGGTCTTTTATTTACATACCATCATTGCGGAGGAGCAGCGTTGTTTTAAACTTCCTGTTCAATCAGCATTAAAGCTGCTAGCTAATGCGGTCCTTCTTTCACTTTATTGGACAGAGAGCCGACTATTGAAATACATAGGTCACAGACATAAGTCGAAATGTCGACGGCGTTCGGCGGCGAGGCCGAGTAAGTACTTTTACGAGAGCTAGAGAAATAAATTACGTTTTTTTTTCTATAAAAGTCTCTCTTTATCCTCAACATCGACGAAAACTGAAAAGACAGTTTTCTAAATCGTTGATTGTAAAGTTTCGTTTAAAAACCAAGAAAGTCTTTATTTTACGCAGATTTCCTAGTTTTTCTTTGTTCGGCACGAATGCTGAACTTGCGCTGATTAAGGCGCTAATTTGAAAAAATATATCCTCGTGAATTTATATCATACCGTGTTTTTTTTGCAGACAACAGTATCGAATAGCTATTGCAACAGTCCGTTAGCTTCGCCCGACACCGAACATCGTGTTACAGCCAGCACCGGTACAACATTATCGAATAATGTTATTCACTTAGGACATAAAGAAGGTGAAGGGAAAAAGAGCTCTTCTTCGCCTACCATGTTACTATATTATTTCGCTTCGGCTGTGAAAAATGCGCAATTTCACGTCGACGACGATATAATCGACAAACTTAATTATCATTACACCAGCAGTATTATTACGATATTCGCCATTTTAGTTTCCGCGAAACAGTTCGTCGGGTATCCTATTCAGTGTTGGTAAGTGCGAGGGCGAGGACCAATTTTTAGTTTTATCGCGGCTAGCGCAAATTTCCAGTTTAACATCATCGAAATGGAGTTTGATTTCCTGGAAATGGAAAATGGCTGAAGGAATTTTTTTTGTTTTTTCCTCAGGGTTCCAGCGACGTTCACCGAACCGATGGAACAATACACGGAAAATTTTTGCTGGGTACAAAACACATATTGGTTACCGTTGCACGATTACGTGCCGCCAAATTACGCCGAACGAGATAATCGTCAAATCGGCTATTATCAATGGGTGCCTTTCGTTTTAGCTTTGGAAGCATTGCTTTTTTACACGCCGTGTCTCGTGTGGCGTTTGTTAAGCTGGCAATCAGGTAAACCGTCGGCAAACAAACGACGAAATGTGCACTGGCTATCGCATTTTATGAAAATATGAAATGCGATATAGAGCAAATAAGCTTTTTGAAATCTATTCTCGCTTCGTTTTTGAAAAAAAATTACATAACAGCTCGTCTCGATTGCATCGAAATGCAATCGGATTCCGTCGTGTTTCATCGAAAATATCTCAATCATTTTTCAATGACGAAAATTGCAAATTACTCGATGGCAAACTTCGATACGAGTTTGAAAAATTTTTTTCACTCTTTCGCTTAATTTTTTTGCTCTATTAACAAACAGCTGTCGCTGTGTTCGTTCGTTAATTTGCTGTTCGAGCAAAAAACTTGCGTTCAAATTTGTTTTCCTTTATCACAACCGTGATCCATCCGGTTTTGCACTTTCTATTAATCAGTGTAATAAATTTGCATGAATCTTTTATTGGACTCTCATCTTTGGATACATGATAAATGCCCGTCCCGTATTCATTAATCTTTATGCATATTTTATAAATGAAAATAAGAGATAAAAACAATAATTTTTTCCTTCTATTCGACCGATATCGCTTTCTATGAAATAAAAAATAATGGAACTATTTAAAATAAAAATGCCCCAACGACTGACTATACGATTTTAATGAGCGAACGAGTTGTTGATTTGTATGTATGTATTTTTTTTTCATTGAATATGCGCATCATTGAATATTTCGTTTAATTAGTTTTTCCACAAAATGACCGCGCACACACCATACTATCCCCTAATATTATAAACTTATTATAAATAAAATTTTGGAATAAATTTTATTTCTAGAGCGTTTCTGTTTCTGCATTTCTTCGGAGCTGAGATTTTAATTTCGCTAGAATTAGCAGGTCAGTTTTTCGCGGCGTTGTGCCGCTGACTTATCGAATTTTGTGCCTCTATTTTTATTTTTTTCGCTGAAAACCCGTCGTCTCCTGCGATCCGAGTGTCGCGAGGGCGCCAGAAAAAGGGGCAAAACCAAAACTCAATGAAAGGGAATGAGAAAAGCAACGGGCGAAATCCTCTAAAACGTATATATGCTCGTTTATAGCGGCGCACGTACTCCGTATAGGTTCTTGTAATATATGTTTGAGGGAGATATACTAACTCAGTAAGAGTAAAGAGAGAATGAAAAAAAAATCGTTTTGTCAATGGGTCGGGTCGGGGTAATCCCCGACTGCGTATTTTCTTTGGGTGAGAGAAGTGAATATTTAAAAAGTTTCAACCTTTTTCTTCGATCGACCAAACACATCGCAAGCGGCGGCACGTTTTCTGCGCTATTCATTCTTTGTCTTTTCACCGACGCAAAAACGTAAATATTAATTATTGAGAAGAAAATTATTAACCCGGAAAAGCCGCGGGTTCATTGAAGCTTGAAAAGTAAAATATAACCCAGCCACACACTATGCACCACAATATGTTTATTATTCGGTCGATTTGAACAATCATGTTCAACAACAACAGAATAAGCTATGCGACTCTGCGCGCGTAATTAGAGCGTTATGAGTAATTGGAAAAACTAATTTTCCCACTCGACGTTTAGTTTTAATAGTTTTATTGATTTCAACTTCATAACAAAAACAACAGAGCGAGTAATGCAAGCAACGGAGATTGGTCATTGAAATGGTCATTCACGAAGAAATTCACTGCAATATTAAACTCGTGCGACTTAAGTCGACATGTGACGTCACCATCTAAAATTACGATCTGGCATACTGCCATACTGCCAATGAAGTGGTGGCATAACTTACTCAGACTGTCTCTACTTACTGCAAGTTCTATACATAAGACATCACTGCACGTGTTTGGAAATTTGTTTTTTGTTCGCAGGAATACACATCCAATCATTGGTGCAAATGGCCTGCGATTCTCGTTTATTAGATTCCGAATCTCGTCACAAGGCGCTGCGAATAATAGCGACGCACGTCGAAGAGGCTCTACATATAAAACATCAAATTGGCGCCGGCGCCAAATTTAAATTATTGAATTTATTAATATGCACGCGAAGCACCGGCGCCGCGGTGACGTGTCTATACCTCAGCATAAAATTTTTGTACTGCGTTAATATCGTCGGACAAATATTTCTGCTCAACAGTTTCTTAGGTAGCAAAGATATAATGTACGGCTTCCATATACTCGAGGACTTGTTGCACAGTCGAGAATGGGACGAGTCTGGTCATTTCCCGCGCGTCACCATGTGCGATTTCGAAGTGAAAGTACTCGGCAACGTGCATCGGCATACTGTACAATGCGTGTTGATGATAAACATGTTCAACGAGAAAATATTTCTATTCCTATGGTTTTGGTACTTTCTATTAATGGCCGCCACCGCCTGTAGTTTACTGTATTGGATTTTCATAAGCGCGCTGCCCGGTCGGCGGATAAATTTCGTCGGCAAATATCTCGTCGGCTTGGAAGGATATCGCATGGTAGACAGTCAGTCGCTGCGGCGATTCGTGACGAATTTCCTGCGGCACGACGGCGTATTCCTGCTGCGTATGACGGCCACGCACGCCGGCGAATTAGTCTGCTGTGAATTGGCGAAAACGTTGTGGAATAATTTTTGCGATAATAAAGAAAAATTGCACGAAATTTGAATGGAAACCCCGCGTCGCGCGCGTCTCGACGCGATTTTCGCGCAGCCTGCGGGCGGTTTTCATCAAAATTAGTTTAAATATTTGTTTGTTTTACTATTACATTTATAAAACGAAATTTTTTCTTCTCTCTGCTGCCAGCCGTCGTTTTCTTTTCGAATGGTGCTCACCACACGGTCGTTTTTACGTTAATTGCAAAAATAAGGATAAAAAAACGTTTTTAGGTGCTTTCTTAATCATATTTATTATCACACATTCAGTCGCTGTCTACAAATGGTATCGAATAGAAGCCGCGTGAAACGTTCGTCTCGATCTACTATTATATTTATAAAGCCATTCATATTGTTGTGAAATTTCAAATGAAACTTGATCATCCGGCCTTACTTTATTCCAATATAATTATACATAATCCCGGTGTTATTTGTGAAAATCTTTTTGTCCAGTTGCGTCGTTGTTCGATGAGTTTTTTATTGTTTCAAACGAATTATAGTTTCCATCGCAGCCATTTTGCACTTCAATACGACTCTTGAAAATTAATTTTCAAGCTGATTATTGAAATGGAAAAGGGCTTGTGAACCAGTCGTTGCCATTTCTGCTCTTCGTCGTGTTCTTGCAAGAAAAACGATTCTGACTTATTATGTTTTTTTCGGTTCACCAGATTTAGTTTCGATGTTAGTTTGAATTTGTTTATTTTCAGCTTATGCAGCAGATCTAATTTGTTGTCGAAATGTGTGAATTTAGATATTATTTATAAAATTAGGATTCACAGTAGTAAAATGTGGTGTCGACAATCGAAAATTGTTCAGTGGTAAAACGAAAAGAGAATAAATATTTGAGATACCGGTATCAATATTTTGCAAAGAATTTGTTGATCAACCAAATTAATGATTATCAATTTTTACCAACATAGCTAGAGCGATGTCTGCGCAGACTAAATTCAAGTTAGTCAGAAATTTTGCTTGCCGAGCAGATGATAGCCCTTGAACGCCACTTTGATGTTGGTTATATTTTTTAGAATTGCTTGTAAGTTGGGTAAAGAAGAAACTAGGCATACGTTTGTTGTATATTTTGACACAAAATACAAAAGAACAAGACAACAAATCGGTAACAGTATAATCCCAGTGTGACAGTTTACATGAGTTATAATAAGGTTTCCTTGAATAAATAGTACCATATATATCCGACCCATGAGTATTTATTTTTTTATTATTCCTGCAAAAGGAAATAACGTGAGATGGGTAAATGGAAAGCCAATTTCAATATTACCGAGAAGACCTCTGCCGTAAGGTACACTCAATGAAGGCAGTAAGGGTCGAGGCAAAAATGGTGAAGGCCACATTGGTGCTGGTAACAGTGGCAGTGCCGGTGGCAACGGTGGTGGCGGTGGTAAAATGCAAACCTCGTCGACGTGAATTAATTCTGGTGGACAACAGCAACTGCCATCGATGCAAACCGAACCACCGGTGCACTCTTCTCCTCTACCGCAGTGGCCACCAGGAATCGACTGAAAGAAATGTCCAGTGAATATGCGAGCACTTTTCACTTGATTTTACGCACAAATAACTAACCTGGATAAGTGGAAGTAATTTTGGTCCGCATAATCCTCTGACGAAGACCAAACCAGTTGGACAGCTGCAACTACTACCCCTGCATATTTGACCACCATGGCAACCGCCTCTGCAGCCTTCTTGAAGGAAGGGCAAATCGCCGAATAAGTTAGAAAAAATACCGCGAGGCAAGCCGGCCGAAAGGGATACATCTACTTGAGGTAATGGTAACGGACCTGGTCCGAGCAACGCACCTCGACCAGGACCGCCAGGACCGAACAAGGGGCCTGCACGAAAACGCTTCATTAAACCACAAACCAGCCAAGCTTTTGGACAACGAGACTTCAACTCACCAGCAGGCAATAAACCAGGAAAATTCAAGTATTGCCCGAAGGCGCCAACAATACCCTGAGCGACCACCACAATAAAACACAACGAAACCATTATTGTCACAAAGGATAGAACTTAGATTGACCAGTTAGTTTGAACTTTAATGTCGGTAACTGATACTGTCCATTAAGAAAATTTGCTTTTATACGTTTCTGCGATGTTGGCCAGATACGATATGCATGATTGTAATTGATGATTAATGACGTTGAAATTGATCACGCAAATCCTATCCAACCCAACTTTTTAGTTTTTCTCAGTTTTATGTTCTTAGAAATCGACAAAAACGTGTTTTGAAGTTGTGCAAACAAAATTGGCTACCGAGCTCGCGTTTAAAATTTGATTTTGTTTGTCTAACTAAACCATGACCATTACATCTCGTCCGTCGTTGAAATGCGTGATTAATTTTGTTCATACAATAAAAACGTTAATTCTATTCAAAGAAATTTCCACAAGTAAATATTGCAATCAGCATACAAGTTGATAAATTATCAACGTACAGTAACTAAAATTTGTCATTTTGAACTCAACAAACAAACAAAACACAAAAATGTGCGCAGAATTTTAGAATGGCTCTGAAATAGCCAGACAAGCAAGAAATGGCTGATTTTGAAGTGTGATTATGAAGCTGGTTGCGAAAAGTCCTAAAAAGTGTATTAGGTATTTGCTTTTGCAGACATGCGGACAGAGCAGAAATGCATGAACGATGCTTTGATTGTTTTGTTTGTTTTTTGTCTTTAATCTGCAATAAAAGTTGTAAGTTGAATTCTGTTTCACAGCCATTTTGCATTCCAAACGGTCCAATTCAGTGTTGAAACCTCTGCATCAATTCAGTGGTTAAGATCTCCACAAAGAATAATTTTCATAATTTACATAATTTTCAGACATCATAATATTTATTTGATAAAACAATCTTTTTCACAAACAACCAGAAAAATACAATACCGTCGTAAAATTCTGAAAAACGTGTACTCGAATAAAGGGAGAAGAATAAAAAGCATTTTTATCTCAAAATAAAATAAATATAACTATAGTGAAGATTTTGTTCTTCGTGTACTTTATCTTGCTTCTGAAAAACAAATCATGATGCAAGATAAATTAAATTTACGTTACCTGTTGCACTTCATTTATGTACTTCGCGCTAAACAGCCATTTGCAGCAGCGACGTATCCAACGTTGCATTGGCATGTACCAACGCTGCAAATAGCACCAGCGACGCACTGAGTTGTAGCAAGGCAAGGGTGGCCGACCGCGGCGACGACTGTGGTTTGGGTAAACGTGACTACTGGAGCTGGTGCTGGCACGAAAACTGGTGGCAAGACCACTGGTGGTGGTGGTGGAGGCAATACGCACGATTCACCGATTTGCACTAATTCTGGTGGGCAACAGCAGACGCCGTTGGTGCAAATTGAACCGCCGGTGCATTCTTGACCAATGTTGCAGAGACCACCAGGGATTGACTTGAAAACGTTGAAAGCTGAAAACTCTTTGCAAGTATGAAATCATAGATTGTGGAATTACTTGTACGACTGGGACGGCAATTGGGGCGCAGGCTCCGGCTCTCAAGACTAATCCCACTCCACATCCGAGAGCGGGTAGAGGTGCAGCTGGCAGTGGCAAAGCATGTCCGAACGCTGGTAATGGTGCAACTGCTGGAAGTGGAGCCGGTGCGAAGTTAGGAAGAGCTGGGAATGGGAAAGGGGCGTTGAATGGCGTGGCTAGCGGAGCTGGCAATGGAGCGGCTAGTGGGCCGGCGAAAGGAGCTGGGAATGGGTTTGCAAGTGGGCCTGGATATGGTGAAGGGAAACGAGCGAGAGGAGCTGGGAAAGCAGCACCAAAGTGAGCTGGGAAAGCTGGTGCTGGGAATGGAGCTGCAAGAGGGCCTGGAAAGATTGGCGCTGGGAAGTTTAAGTGAGCTGGGAAAGCTTGAGCAGGGAAAGCTGAAGGAAGAATTGGCGCTGGAGCTGGGAAAGGAAAAGCCGGTGCCGGTGCTGGGAACGGGAAAGCGGGGGCGTTGAAAGGAAAAGCTGGTGCTGGAAACGGAGCAGCCACTGGTCCTGCAGCAATGCAACTTCTGGCCGAGACTACGTGACCAGTTGGACATCCGCAAACTCCCTAAAAGAAGTTTTAATCAACTACCAGCCGGAGCTCTAGTGAATTCAGTGCATTCCCTACCGCATTGCAAAAGCTTCCTCCAACGCAAGCACTTTGAGGACCGCAAGCGTTTCCAGGATGAGCGAAAACAGTCGTAGTTTTGATAGACGGCGCAAAGTCGATGGAATTGAAAGTGACCACTTGGCAAGCGCCACCAACAGCCCTGTACAACGGAGCAGGGCATTCGCAAAGTTGCTGGACACCGCAGACAGCAACTCCAGCGCACTGGACCGAGTTGGTGCAAGGGGCTGAAAATTTGTCCAACATTTAAAAAGATGCAACTAATTCGAAACTTATATTCAGATTCACCTCCGAGAAGTACAGGATTATGTTCTAATGGTCCGAAGAGGCCGTGACCACCGGCGATGGTCATTTTGGAACAAGTCAACACCAACAAAGCGAGGTATAAGAAAGACATCCTTCGACAGTTGATAAAGGCGAAAAATAGTTGATAAAATACAGTAATAGCTTGTCGATGCTGAAATACAACCAACTGGTGCTTGCTAAGCCTCTTCGAAGAGTTGATGATCTCGATGAGGGGTCTTCTGGTTTAAATATCCTCTCGGCGTTTGCTCGCCATGCCGAGCACATGAAATTGTTCAATTTTCCCGTCGTCACGTTTAGCTGCAAGTTCGAGTGTCCTCGTCTCATCTTTGATTTCGATAACTACATAACATGTTTTGTGAAATTGTAAATAAAAAAAAAGTTTTTTCCTGCTTCCACGAACGAAAATCTTCACGGTAAGAACGGCGGCGGGTCTCGGTCTATCGTGATCGACTCTTGTGTCCGCACGGTAGCCGAGTGTCGGCGAGTTTCTTCGTTTGTTTTTTGCTTCGTTTTAGCTTTTTTTTAAAGTTTTATAATTCGGACGGGTCGGTCGGTCGGTTCGGCGAGACGATCGAAAACCGTGATTGTCAGGATGTCAAAGCAAACAGCCGGAAAATTAATAAACGTCAAACAAACTCAGCAACCTCTCGAACTGTACGTGAACGAGCAACTGTATTCTCAGTGCATGCAGCTACAGTTTCATTGAAAGTCCAGCGGTCACAAAAACATGCAAATTGTGCAGCACTGTAAGCCGTTAATTCGGTCCGCTTTTGATATCATTGATTTACTATGAATTTAGAAATTTACTACATTTTCATAAACAAGAAGAAATCAGAACAATTAGCAATTAGTAAAACATAAATATAACAAAATTTCGATATGCGAATTTCAAATTCAAGGCCAAGTCTTGCAACTAATCGTAACGACGTTGTAACGCGGTTGAACGACTTCGCGAATCATCATTAATCTGTCCAAGCCTTGCTCAACGTGTTGCGGCTCGTTACGATTCGTTATCATTTTCGATTCGACGACGATCGGTTTCGAATACGATTTCTTGACGTCAGTGATTCGTTGCGATTGATTTTTGGATATTTTCGCTAGCGAGTAGGTTTCTTTGGAGAATTTCAAAAGGACGGCACCGTCGAGAACGCCGAAAATTGCGTACACGAATGCGAAACCAAAAGCTATGCACCACAGTACGACCGGCTCAAAATACGGTTCGGCGTCGATACAATTCGGCAACGTAAACGTTCCGGCGTTGAAATATTCGTAAACGGCTGCCGTGACGGCGATCAAAATCCAAGCGAACGATTCGAAAAATTTATAAAATGCGCAAGAGCTATTCGATTTCCACGGTCCGAAACAAACGTTTCCGAAGTTGACTAACGTCGCGAGGATACCGATGACGATCGTTGTGATGAAATACACGCGCGGATTGCAATTGCAGACGTCTTCGTTTTCTCTCAGGCGATTCGCTTTGGCTCGGCATTCTCCGTACTTTCGTAAATTGTCGTCCATCTTCGTTCCGTTCGGCAAATCCAAAATTTCCAGCACTTTCGCTTCGTCAACTTTCATCGCTCGACCTTCGGGTGCTCGACAGAAAAGATGCCTGCCACTGATGGATATCGCGCTAGTTGATTGCGAAAAATTGGTCAGATTCAACGATGGCTCGTGACGATAGATTTTCGTTGGTAAAAGCAACATTACGACGATGACGAAACTTATGTGAGCTTTGATGAGAGGCAAAATTATGTAACTAACACGGAAGCGAGCCATTTTGACAGAAAAACTGATAAAAAGAAAGCAAACAATCAAACCGACCGACTTCGACTGTTATTTGGGCATAGACTGATTTTCACTTTACACCAGCAACTATTGTGCAAGATTTTCACAAAAAATGTGTTTTTTAGACGAATTGTCTTCGTATAACGAGCAAACAAATTCTTCTACCTTTCTTCTATCAATCTTTGGGTTTTCAAAACAAATTTTAATTTCATGAAATTGACAAATTTTCATTATCCACAGCCGTAAACATACAAAAGCGTATAAACTCATGATAATACCGATTACATCATGTAATCAACTTTTAGATACGAAGATCATATTGAGGCAATAAAAAATAGATCAAGTATAAAATACTCATTTAGGCGCTTGCAACTTTGGCGTCGACTTCTTTATCAGCTTTCTTCGGCTGAACTCGAGAGAATTCTGCAAAATATAAAAATGGTTCTGGCAATGCATTTCGGCAAACTTAACAAGCTAAAAACGCTTACTTTTACGATAACATCCACCGCCTTGTTGATAGTAGCCTGATCCACACTGGCACACGTTGTTCTGGCACTGGCCGCCCATTCCGCACTGCGATTGCTGGTTACAACCACCACCGAGTTGAATGCCTGACTGGTAAGGCATGTTGAAGGAGTTGTAACTGCTGTAACCGCCGAAACTGCCGAAGTTGCCGCCTCCGAACTGTTGACATTGGTTGTTTTGTACTACACAATTTGGCGGGCAAGTACAGTAACCCTGATTGCAAGACGATCCGCCTCCGCAATTGCTGTTGCCACCGCCGCAAGACTGACCGGGATATACGGTGATCTGGATGGTTTGACCACCGCCGATGCCGCCAAATCCTTGATTATAGCCGCCATTGTAGCCCCCGTAATTTCCACCGTAGTTCCCGCCGAAATTGCCTCCCGTACAACCGCTGCCGGTACCTTGGAACCCTCCCGGACAGCAACACACGTTGTTCTGACAGTAAGAGCCGCCGCCGCATTGCTGGTATTGGTTGCACGACTGGCCGGGGTATACTATACTTAGCGGTATACATGTCGATCCGGATGGTATGTAATTTTGCGGGCAAGAACACAAACCCTGATTGCACGACGAGCCACCTCCGCACATGCCGCCACCACCAAATCCACCGCCGCCGCCATTGCAAGAACCTCCAGGTTGGATGACCAATGTGATCGCTTGGCCCTGACCACCGCCGTATCCGCCGCCGTAGCCGCCGCCGTAGCCGCCGCCGTAGCCGCCGCCGTATCCTCCAATTCCACCCATACAACTCTGGCCGAATTGCTGGTAATTGCTAGGGCACGAGCATCGCTGATTCTGACAAATGCTATTACCTCCGCAGTTCATACTCGTAAAGCAACCACTACCAACGCCGAAACTGCCTCCTAAACATAGACAATGCAAAACTCTGTCAACCAATTATAGATACGGCGCACGGTTACCGTATTGGGAATTTACATATCCGATCAAAGCCAATATCCAAATGCAAGTAGATTCCATTATTCCTCGTTAGCACGTGAAAATCGAAAGATCGTGGCAGTAAATCAACTGAACTCAGCGATCAGAACGCAAGAAAGCACCTTCGTTTAAGAATAGTCCGAGCGTTCACTGATATCCATGGACGTCGGTCGTCTCCTTATAACCAGTCGCATCGAAGGTACGCGAGGCATGACTATGCGATCGAATGTAATCCGAAAATCATACACTTGATAAAATAAATTTCAATGCGCCGAAGAGGCATGCATGTTGGACCTAGCCAGCAATTTTTATTTGTACAAAAGTACAGAAAAGTCGTAACGTGCGTCTTATGCGAATTTTCATATTCTTGCCCACTGGTTTTGGCTACCCAGTTTTTTAAAGTGGCCACGCTGAAGATCATCGGACATAATCGCCCGATCCTTAGCCACCGACGTCCTTTAATAGTTTTTTTTGCAGTTTCTGATCCACATAAGAATTTCGCATTTTTTCCACTCTTTCAAAACAAAGTTTTCACCATCGCAAATCGTGGCGACGAGTAGGTGGAGGATTGTTGCGTGTCATGGAAAAATAGTTTCTCGCTCGCGCAGACTGTCTGTCAATATGCTTTCGACCGTCTTACGATACAAAATGGGCTAAACAAAGTTTCTTTCTATCTAAGATGTGACGTAGATCTAAATTTGAGGTTTGTTTGGTTTTCGTGTATACAAAAAAACTTTATAAAATTTGAATAAAAAATTTATGCAATCTCGCAACTTTGTAGGTTGCGTCCAATATCCAAGCAAAAACTGAACATTACAACAATATCTTATATAACGCCTCTGCAGATGGCGTTTGACTACCGATAATTAGTTTATTCTGAAAGTTACAAAACATGCACGTAAACAGCTCTCCGTTGTTTATCATGTATACGAACCGGCTTGCGATTTGATTAAATTGAATCCGTTTGGCAGCAAAGCGAAAAAGTACGTTGTTATTCATCTTAGATTTCTTTTTGCTCTCTCCTTTTCTGTCTCACTCTCTCTTCAACGTTAGTCATTACTAGACCGACGACTGATTCATTATTCAAGAAAAACGGCGACATCAACCTAAAAGTCTCGTCTGCTTGGTTCGGTCGGGTTAGAGAAGAGTCGCTTTGTCGTCGTTGTCGTGTTCCGTATCTGAATGGCGAAAGTAAGTATCGAATTCGGTTGCTCTCGCGTCGGCTAAGCCCGTGTTAAAATCATTTTTTTTCGCTTCCTTTTCTATATTCGGAATTGAACGAACATTCGGTTGAAAACTGAAAATTAATGTCAATATTTTTCAACAAGTCTGCCATTTGGACAGACGTTGTCGCGTGCCTGGCACCTGTCCCGTCGCACTTTTGTTTTTGTCAACCTTCGTCAAGGTCGGACGCTCAGGCTCCGTGTTGCAGTATACAAAAACATGCTTACGGGTCCCCCCCTTCTACTTTCTAACCCCTTTTGTGTATTGATCAATATTATTTTCGATTTCTTTTCTGAGTAAATAGACCGAACGGTTTAAAAATTTGAAATTCCGAACTGAGCCCGTCGCCGCCGACGCATGCACTCGGACGCCGTAGCACATGTTTCGGAAAAAACTAAAATCGCGCGCTAGCCGACGAGGTACGGAGTCGCGCGGGAACACGAACGCAGTACGCGATAGCCGCGGACGTACGGCAGGTGGTCAAACTATCGGACGACTTAATTCGAGGATAAACTAAACTATAGGGTCTACACTCTCGTACACGGTCGTCGGTCAGTGTCTAGTGTTAAATCTAAGCCCTCAAATGGGCAGGTGAAAGGATAAAAACTATACATAGGGCTTTAATACATGTTCGCCATTTCCGCTCGTGTTTACTACTCCGGGAGGAAAAACGCGACCCAACAATAAGTAATTAACGACGCGTCTGCGTCGCGCACGTTTTCAATCGACGACTGACTATTCCTCGATTCCACACTCGCCATGCGCACAATTCCTCGCTAGCCACGCACTTTTTCGACCACTGTCTGCCCGTAGCCGTAAAAGAATCGACGGATTTGTTTATTGATTCTCTTAGGAACGGAAACTACAACCTCGGACGGAACTATACGATATACATTAGCTGATATACCCCTTTTATATACGTGGGCCACTACACTCCCATCCCCCGCTAGCCGGTCCATGTATGACTCGCTTTTCCGAGGATTTAGTTAGGTTTTTACTTGGTCACTTGAACCGCGAACCGACGCGTGTCCATTCGGTCGTCGGCCAATCGCTTTCGCCTCAGACTTCTGCGTCTGTTCGAATAATATAAATATCGCTTCAGCCGTTAATGGCCAGTAGTGTCTTTGTTGTATTTTTCCGTCCTAAAGTTCCTAGGTCTCGTTCGTTTTTCGCACATGTTCTGTATCCCATCGTCCGCATATCTTTTTGTTTTTACCTCGTGTTATAAAAACAATCCCCGAAAAGCTGTTTTCGTTTCATCATTTTTGTAATTCTAGACGCTTACCATGCAAATTTCGCTCGTTGTCTAGTTTCTAGAACTTTTCGTTTCTCTCGACTTGCTTTTCTTTTTTCGAAAAGCGAACTCTCTCTCTTTTATCGACTTTTTTTGCTTGATTTTGGTAAACATGCGAAAACGGCAAACTTTTTTTTTCCATAAAATTTGTTTTAAAAGGCACAGTTTGCTAATTGAGTATGAGCATAGTTGACTAGCGAGCACCAGGAAGGCTTTCGTGTTTCTGTCGTTTCAGTTCGTCGCACTAAAAGTAGGAGAAACTTTTTGCCTCGTCTACTAGCTACTAGGGTATCCATCCATAAATGTCAAACTTTCCGTACAATGTTTGCCTTATTACCCAATGGGAAAAATATAAAAGTTGGATAACGAAAATAATATATAGTTATAATAGTGTTGAAACAAAAAGGAAAAAATTTCTAATTTCAAATCGTTGCTAGGTTATAAATGTAATAAATGAATCATCGAAAATGTTTCCAAGTTGGGAAAATAAGAGAGAAATTTACATTTAAAACGAATGTAATCCACTGTCTTCGTGACAAAAGACGTGTCTTAGTTTTGAATTAAAAGGCAAAATTTGCATTCAACATCGATTAATTCCCCCCCGCTGTCTGCAACTTGAAAAGTTGCTTTAAAAATAGTAAATATTTAATTATCGCGACCGTTTTTAGGTCTACTCGCTTGTTTATTCGAAACGGTTGCGCGTTATTGGTCGTCGGTACTGCGAGTGCATGAGTCTCAGTTTTTTGATAAATCGCTCGAACCATCGAACTGGCTATTCCATCTGCCGTCATTGTTCGAGAGTCGACCTAAAGTCGCAATTTTGTCCTTTTGTAAATGACCGAATGACTAAAAGTCTGCCCAATTTTATAGTTGCATCTGCTCGCAAATTTGTTGTGTATACTGCGCGTACTGTATTTGTATTCAGTCCAATTTCGTTCGATTTGTTTGTTGGTCTGGTTCAAAAAAGGCACAAAACTGCCCTCTCTCTGTGTTTTCAAATTACTAAAACCATTCTATCACGTTTGCAGTGTCTGTCGACGGTCGGTCCGAACTTTCACTTATTCAAACAAATTAATAGTTGGAGGTGGCACCGTATGAGGAAAATATCGAATCATACGACGAAAAATATCTAGGGCGATCGTGTATTTTGTTTCTTCAGACAGTAGTACGTATATTTTGAATGGGACGTTAATAAAAATCGTTTTGCTAATCCAATCTTTCATGCCTGTACAGTTTGTCGAAAATAGTATATCGAGGTCGGTACTTTTTTTGTCCCGTCACTCTCTCTCTCTCTCTTTTTCGTCTCTCGTCTCTCCTTTGTTGGCGACACATTCGTCGTCGCTCGGATGGGACATCTGTCATCGAACTCGTAACCAAACTTTTATATTCAACTTTCCCCCGTCCGTCCATCCATCCGACTGTGATGATCCTCAGCGGGCTCGATTTCGGGTTGGTATATGCTCAATTTCGTCGTCGACCTTGCGCCAGAACTTTCGCTTTGTGCGACCTTCTGTTCTTGTTCACCATTAGGCACTTTGTTAGTGAGTGAACTAGGGCGAACTGTAGTGGACGATGCTGCTGCTGTTGCTAGTTGTTGTTAGTGGTTTGGCGTGGTCGCGGAACGTTGTGCGAAAACTGTAACTGTGTAGTGTGAGGAACAATTAGTCAGTCGGTCAATTTACTTGCCAAGTTGTTATTCGATTCAGTGTTCAGCCCCGAATTGAGGTAAGAGAGCGAAGATTTCTGGTCTGAAATGTCGTTTTTCCAGCCATTTGTTATCACACTATAGTTCTTCGAATGAAAGTTTGATTTTTACACATTTTCTTTTTGAGCGGTACTTTTTTTATATCAAATTTGCATATAACTTTATTTATGACTTGCTCGTCTTTGTCGTTTATCCGACGAATGAGATCAATCAGTCGCTCTTATTTAATGTTATTTACGATTGTAATACGATTTGTCACATTTCGGACGGCTCGTCTATTCGATAACCGTTTTGTTTGTCGAACGATGATTCAAACTATAAGCCGCAAGCTTTACTAGGTCTACGGTGAACTTCGGAATGTGTTTCTACCGAGATTAGCATTTGAGAGATTGAAGGAAGAATGAAACAGCCTTCGAAACATGCACGTGTTTAACTTTTATGTTTTCGTAGCTTAAAAATGAGTATAACATTTACAAAAAAGTGCTTCGACGATCGTCCTTCCTTCCTGCGTCCGGCGCTTACCCTAGTAACTTAGCGGCGTTAGTCGGAGGGTTTTAAAAAGTTTGAATAGAAGTTTTTTGCGCTCTTTTTCATTCGTCCGCCGTCGCCATATGTCGAGCAATAGCGGAGTTGACACGCAACAGACATAAGTTTGTTGTTTCGCAAGTAAATTTCTCTCGAACTTTTTCATTTTAAAAGTGGGTGCGTGCGACTTTTGCGATACTTGTGTCGACCATCCATCTATCTTTTTTTTTGATCCACTACAGCGAGTCCATCGGAATGTATCTACAGTTGGTCGGCTATTACTTTGTGTCGCGTAATAATGTCTACTGTGTTTGTGTGTATTCGATTATGAGGATGAAAATGCCGCCTCGCACTTTTCGATACACTCGTCTGCCAAGTTCAATTTTTGCTCGATGAACTTATGTTTGGTTGTGTCTGCAAAAGTGAGATGAATAGTTGTGGGAAAAGTTTTTGGTCGAGCTGCGCCCGAGGGCCGCAAAAATTTCGCTTTTGTTCGCGACAGGTGGCGCGAACCGCGTCGACGAGGGAGCGATAGACAGCGAATTGAGGAAACGCGCGCAATTTTTCTCTCGGAAAGTTGCGAGTTTAACGAACTCATTATAAACTGTGGGAAAAATGCAAACCTCATGAATCTCGAACGCCTTTTTTGGATTGGTCCTTAGTTATGTACTGTAAAAAATTGCGATTTACTCGAATTTCCAGCCGATTTTCCCGTTGCCTCATCGCCTCGCGAGCGACTAACCCGTTGCACTGTCAACAACTGTCTATAATTTAGACAGTGGAAATGTTGTTTTTACAGTCTGCGGTTATGCAATCGGTAGATAATTTTATTAGCTCATATTTGGGCAGATAAATTTGTTTTTCAACTTCCAATTTTCTTCCATCCTCAACCACTCTCCATCCTAAGTCACTCGCTACTTTCGCTCGATTTCGTTAATAACGTTAAAAACATCAAAAGACGCCGCGTCGAAAAGAGAATAAAGCCAAATTACAGGTTTTTCAGTAAGAGAAAGTCGAAAAGAGTCGTAAAAACTTTTTCCTTCCTTTATTTTCTCATATATGCACCGATCAACGTATTGATTCGGTGAAATTTTTCACTCGAAGAGAGAAACCGAAAATGTCTTCCCGTTTTGAAGAGTTAAGGTTGTTTTTTTTGTAGCTGACAAAGATATAATATATTTTTCCCTTTTCTTTTCTACATTATATAAAAACGTTCATCAGTTTTAGCCAAACAGGAAGTTACCGAGAAACTTTTCTGACTACTATGACGATATTGAATGTTTGTCGAGACGAGAAGAAGTGAAATTGTTTTTTTGTTTTGAGGATAAATTTTGAGTAATATATTAGGACTTTGGAAAATCTTATGTTTTGAGTGCAGATGTCTTGCAACTTAATTTTTCTAACTTGGCCTGGGCAACTTTTGAGCTAAAAACTTTGTGAATCGTCGCTTGCGCGCTCATTCGCGTTTTTCATGCAAATTTGCGCGATTTTTATTAAACTTTCTCGTTCGGACAACTTTTCAAGGACATTTCGCACTTTTTCAGTAGTTTAAAGTAGAAAAAGGATGAATTTCGATAAACTTTCTCTCGCCGCCGAAGAACCATCGTCGAAACGGCGCAGAAAACCGGACAGTAAGTTTGTTTTTATGTCGGACGCGTACCTACAGTAATTTTTTTACTGAGCGTGTCGACGGACGACGAAGATTGAATGGAGGAAGCGTTTTTTACGACTTTTTTTCTGTCTCTTCCAGCAAAAAATATTGTTCGCATACTTAATTGCGAACCAATTGAAAAGACGTCGGCCAATATCTCGGAAATCGTTTCTACTATGAACAATGACTCGTCGTACGACGACGACCCGTCCTTTCGAATGGAAACCACTGATTCGCCAGATACCGCTGGGAAATCGGATGCAGCGAATGAATCACCGGCGTTAGTCATATGCACTTCCCCGGACGAGGATTACGGCGACAGCCCGTCAATGGTCGACGAAGAAGAAGAAGATAAACTCCGAGACGAATTATACACGAGCCAACGCCGCCAACGAAATTACTCCGAGCGAGAAAACGTCGAAAATAAACTCATTAATTTCGACTGCGAAACGGACATTGATATTGAAAATGATAAAATGCTACTGCTCGATAAATCGGCGCAACATTCGCTTAACAAACGACTTTCGGACATGGAAGCGTACAGAGGTACGCTAGAATTTTTGTTTTATTTTGATTTTACAAGATTGAAAACAAACATTTTTTAGAAAGCAAATGCCCTACACCGGGTTGCGATGGCACTGGACATACCACCGGCTTGTACGCATATCATCGCAGCATATCGGGATGTCCTCGAAAAGATAAAGCATCCCCTGAAAGTAAGGAGCGTCCGTATGAAATTTACAATTAGGGAGGCATTTAATTTCTTTTTCGTTTTAGTTTTGGCCTTGCAACACGAAACCGTTTTGAGGTGTCCTACTGTAGGATGCACCGGCAAAGGTCATGTGAATGGAAATCGGACTTCGCACCGAAGTCTTTCCGGATGTCCGATCGCAGCGATGAATAAGAAATCTGTCAAAACGAAATCTTCCAAAATTCCTTCGTTCGAAATCAAAGCAGCCAGTGCGATTTTTTTATTTACGTAGCGATTTCGTTGCTTAAATGCATTTCGACAATTCGTTGTAGGTTCGGATGCTGTCAATTTATCTTTTAACCCCAGTCAGGTCGTCAACGATAGTTTCAAGCACGCTACCAATGAATACTTGAAATTCAGCCCTACGCCTCCAGCAACTTATAATAACTTGCATAATTTATCGGAAATCGCATGGAAAAACGTAAGTATTGTTTTTTGAAGCAGTTTAGTTGAAAAACGGAAGTAATAATTTGTTTTTTTCGGTTCTTAGGGTTTTGCAAATGAAAACAATCACAGAACGAGCCATTCTGAACCCCTGGAAAATTCTTCAAAACCTACGATCGTCGAAGACGAAGTGCTCGACTTGTCCATGAAGAAATCTCCGTCGCCCATCGTCGACGAGTTCAAAGAAAAATTGCCAAATCATTTCAATCCGAGTTATTCATTCGATACGTTGAATTGGATAGCATCCAATTGCCTCAAGCACGAATTGTCTGCTGGTCAAGCGGTGATCAGCGACGGCAATTCCTTCAAACGTGATTTCCTTATGAATTCCAGTCCGTTGTCAGAATCATTCAGCTCGCAAGTGTTGAAAAGAAAATCGTCGGATACTTGCTCCAGTCCGTGTTCAATGTCTCAAGAAATGAAGTATGATTAGAATACTATCAGTTAATATTTCATCGAAATACTGGAAATCGTGATGTTCAGGTGCCCGACTGAAGGATGCGACGGCGCTGGTCATTCGACGGGCAACTATGCAACTCACCGAACGTTATCAGGCTGTCCGAAAATCGGTCGTCCGAAAAGACCCAAAGACGAGACTGAATTACTTAAATGTCCAGTGGAAGGTTGCGACGGAAGCGGCCACATTTCAGGAAAATATTTGACTCATCGAAGGTAGAATTATTTTGTAATGTTTAATCTGTTGTTTTTCTTCACCGTCTAGTTTTGTTTCAGCGCTTCGGGTTGCCCTGTTGCCATCACTCGTAAACGACAGCATTCTTTTCAAATGGTGCACGGTCAGCATGATTTAGAAAAGTGAGTCCTCATCACTTGCTTACCGAGCAAAATTATTCACTGGCTAAAATGGTTTCTCAACTGTTTTCCAGGCGCCGCACTAGTCTTCAAGAAACCGACCTCACTTGTCGATCGATAATTAATCAGGAAATCAAGAAATCGGAATCGCCCGAAAGTCGCTCGACCGGTTGTGAATCAGTTGAAAGCCAGTGTCAGAATTTGTCGAGTAAGTTGTAAAAGTGCGTTGGCTGCAACAGCTTACCGATTTATATCGTTGATTTTTGTTTTGTCTTTCAGACAATAATAAAGACTCTTCAGCTGAACAACCTTCGGAAATCGGACTACAACAAAACGCGCAAGCGTTTCAACAACATTACGCCAATATGATATTAGCTGCTCATTTGCAAAATCCCTACTTTGCTCAGTATCTTGGTTTCGGCGGGTATCATAATCAAGAGAAATTAGTTTCAAATCTGTTCCACAATTCCTCCAATATCGTCGCGGCGTCGAATCACAGTCGCAACGATATATTGGCTTCTAACGAGAAACGACGATCGTCGGTTAACGAAGATTTCGGAGGACCACGTTCGAACGACCAAAATGATACATCGCTGTCTTCCAACGCTGCGACATCGACGATTTTAGTTTGAAGTCTCGGATCGATGCTTTCAACAACGCCATTTTAGTTTCTGAATGACATTAACGATTTGCGACGATGCTTTTTTGCAGATTTTTTCAGGTATAACTAATCTGAAAGCATATTATCATTGAAAAAACCAAAGTTTTTGTTTTTTGGACATATTTTTTGTTATTTTGTAATTCAACAATCAATGGACGTACTTCTAGTCTGTTACGGCTATTAATCTTGCGTGGAATTATTAACACATGTTCTTTAATTATACTTTTGGCTTTACTATTTTTGTTTTTCTACTCGCAGCTCGATTAGATCATTTGCGAAGCGTTTTTAACTCCCATTCTAGTCGTCAATTTGTTAAAAGTTGTTTCATAAGGTCAAAATATTTTTTGCCGTTTATATAATCATTCCAACTGTATTTTTGTTCCGTTTAACGATAAAGGTTACAAAAACTCTGGTAGGTATCTCGTAGATTTTTTTGTTTTAATAATCATTCCAAATCATGTTAAGGGTATTATGAATGTATATTTTTAATTTTTTTCCGTATTGTTTGTGGTTGATTTGGTCAAATTTGGACATCATTCGACTTTGATTTTTTCTCTGATATCATTCCAATATCCTTTGAAAGCTCAGCGGTGCTCTGACGGAAACGTTTCGGTTAGAAAATGTGTTTCACTTAAACTCTGTGTACGCTTGTTTTTGTTTCGCAACTTTTTTTCTGGTGCCCTTCTTTCATTGTTTCCATTTTTTCCTTCTACAAACATTTTCATGTCGAAATCGTATTTAATTGGGTCGGATGTGTGACTTATTTGAAATCTAAAAATTGTGCACTTAACAAGGCAAACTGAAAACTATTTTAATATGCAAATTTTCTTTTTTCTGTCTCGTTAAGTTGTTGCTGTACGTACTGTACTATACCGTAGTGCGAAGTATACTGTATTTGTATATTATTGTAAAAATTATTGCATGTGACAATTTTTTGATGAAATTAATTTTTGTTTCTTTTTTGTTGTGTTTCTTGCGTATAATGTATCGTTTACCATTTTTAATGTGTTCATAAAAATTTCAATTAGCTTACTTTTGTTCTGAAACAAAACAAGCAGCAAAAAAGGTGCAGTTGAGCAAATATTTTGAAATTGAAGATTTTGAAAAGTGTGTGCTGCCATTCATTATCGCAAAGCAAAATGAATTTATTAAGGGTTGCAATTCCTGATTCGCGAGAGCAATGCGAAGATACGACAGAGAACTAATTGGTTGCGCATTTTTTTGGAAAAGGTAGTACTACCTTGGCGCGCGTCCGGTTTTGGTCGATTCAAATTTCGTTTTCCGTAAACCATAAAATGGTTCGCTTTCGTTATATGATTTTCGCAATTGTAACAGCCCACCTTGCTTTGGCGATCATCGTTATGCTGTTGTCTTCAATTACAATACATCGTCTATCGCCATCTATCGTACTGCCGAATTTTGCGCTCGTAAATAGAGATATTTCGATTAGCGGCTAGCATTTATTTTGTCGATTTGCCGAAGCTCGCGCGATGAAAGTCGAGGAAAATGAAGTGTTGCTAGCGCTGAACTTGCCTAACGGTACGACGATGGACACCAATTTACGAAAGTTCGGAGAATGCCGCGCCAAAGTAAATCGCTTGAACGAAATCGAAGCTCTTTGCAGTTGCAATCCGCGTTTTATTTTTATCACGATGATCTTAATGGGGGCATCTCAGTTTTGTTATACATTGGACAGGCTTTCGTCGGATGCTGAAAGCGAGCAAAAGTTGTGCAGTTCTCCAATTTTTCGAATGTTTCTGTGGGTTTAGGATCGCCATCACCGCTGTTGTTATCGAATTTTCCGTAGAAATGATAAAGTTGCCGAATTCCAATGCGCGCGAATCGTATTTTCAGTCAGCTTTGTTTTGCAAATCGCTTTATGGCTTTGCTTTCGTGAATTCGATTTTGTCTGGGACCGAAACTACTTTATTTTCGTCGAGGAAGGCGAAGAGCGATAAATCGAAGGAGAAGTGCAGTCTGATATTCCCAAAATATTACCAACCATTGAACCAATTGGTCAAAAAGTTGAAAGTATGGGAGAAAGGAATGGATAGATTGATGAAAATTAGTGATTTGTTGAAACCTCGTTGGAAAGTCGTTACAATCGAAAGCAAAACTTGTCCTTAAGAATATTTTTTGCTTTGTTTTTTTGCGTTACCTTTGTACATACATATTAATTTTTTTTATGTTTCTGACTTTTTCTAACTCAATAAGTTATTTGATTTCTGTTACATGTAATTTGATATGATTTTCTTATTAAAATCTGTTCACTTTTGATTGTCTATTAAAACGTAGGTACTTTTCGGAAACAAAATATTTCTGTCATACAATTCATGATCAAACCTAGTATCTACTTTTTCACTTACAAAGTTTTGTGTTGAAAAGATAAATACTGGTTCGTTGATATAGCTAATTTGACATATCCTCGCTGTGCTAATTAAATGCAATCAATGCTGTTCCCCTAATCAATGAGGTTCAGACTTTACCTTTATAAATTGTATGTTTCGAGGTATTCGTTAGTTGGCCAATACACGTGTTATAGTAGAATGTGCAACATCTTCGCGTTGTGACCCCGGTAGATTCCTGGTGTAATTGAAGGTTACGGTGTACGTTACATAACCAGTACACTTGTTATTTAGTTGTTATTGTAAAGTAAAATTGAAACTATTGTGCGAAATGTTGCCTGTCAAAAATGGTTGACTTGTCTCTTTTTATAAATTCGTATTGTGCAACTTATCACTGTCCGCGTCTTGATGCTTACTAGTCGTCGGTTTTCAGCAAAAGGGGCGTATCTGTCTTTTTCATGTTTTTGAGCTAGAAGGGTTTGAAGTTACGGGTTGCATACAGGTTATAATGCATTGCGCTTTTTGTAAAAGCTGTCAAAAAATCAATATTGGAGCTACAGATACGCCGTTTTTGCAGAACGATAGAGCTCGTCGAGCTCTACCTGCTGGTATGCATACCTCCATATCTGAAAAAAGTGCAGATACGCCCCTTTTGCTGAAGACCGACGTAGTAATAGTTTCAAATATTCGCCCGATTCATCGATTCAAAATACATCTTTAATTCCAAAAATTAATTTTTGTAATAACAATGATCCGGTGTCAATTTGTTTCAACGCAGTTCTCTTTTTGGTTCCAATCATCTTCGGATTTGAAAGTTTCCTGACATTTTGCCTTTATGCTTATCAAAGTGGACGGAGAGAGAAAATCCGGGATTTGCGATTTTGTTTGTTTAGCAGTCTTTATCGCAGGTTGGTTCACTTCGTTCGTTTTCATGGTACTCATATGTAGAACATAGCTAAGAATTCTTTCAGTCTGGCAAACTGGAACCCCCTTCACGTACAAACCAGAGGTACTGTAGTCATTCTTATCCTCCAATGTGCTAGCTACGAGTTGAACAGAGTACATATTAACAATTGGTACTTTCCTGTTATCTGGACCCCCTATAAAATCATTTCGATTTTTTTTGCTTTTGTTTAGGCTTAAGCCTAAGCCTATGCCTAAGCCTATGCCTAAGCCTATGCCTAAGCCTAAGCTTAAGCTATAAGCTTGGAGCCTAAGCCTAAACAAAAGCAAAAAAAATCGAAATGTTTTATAGGGGGTTCAGATAAGAGGAAAGTACCTAACAATTGAGTTGAAATTTTTTGTTCAGCAGAAAAGCATGCGGAGCGTTCCTCGAACTTGGACAGCCGCCGCAATAATTTCACTCATTGTTTTCATCTTGTCAGTTGGTGAAACGGTTTTACTTTGGCCATGACCCAAACGCTTTTACAATATCGTGAATTCAACGATAAATATTGTAGTCCCGTTTGATGAACCGAAATCTGCTGTCGACCGTCGTGGTAATCAGAAAATATTTAATGTGATAGTTCCTTGTAATAAGATTCGTAATAAAATCAGATTGGGAGTTCGTTTTAGCTGTTGACCATTAAATTATTAGATCGGTTCTTACAAGAAGATTGTAGTTATTTGTATTTTTATCCAATCTGTTAATGCCAACGATTGTGCTGCCATTTAAAATTAAATGTATGACAAATTCATTAGCCCTGTGCTTCTTTTCGAAACGTGCGACACGTAACACTTTACACAATTTATTGTTGATACTAACCGTGATCGTGGTCGGTCGTGCTTTGTATTTCGTCATAAATAAAATGTCGTTTAATCTTTCAATCATTCGTAATGAACTAACAACCTTCACCAGTTGGATTGGGCATCTAAGAGAACTAAGCACTTTCAAAGAAGCAATGACTCCAGAAGAATTCGTAAGTAAACCGATAGATGAAACAAAGAAAGAATCGAGCAAAGTATGAAAGTTAATAAATCAAGGAGAAAGCCCGTCGCCGATCAAATCGTTTAAAACTGTCGGTAAGCGAAAAGTTTCATGAATTGTATGTTTTTAAAAGCTTGAAAACTACCTTAAACTGATGAAATCTGTACACATGTTTCAACGTTTAGCTTTAGTCCTGGTTTTCTCACGCGATAATGAAAAATGAAAAATTATTGTTCATGTTTTGTTTCAGAAATACGCTACAGTACAACCATTAAATAATATTGAACTTTCGCCATTCCGAACTCAACGAACATAAAGACCGATAAAATCAGTAAAATTCAATCGTACCGTGTAAAAAGCAATCGATCTGTTCGAAATACAACGAAATCATATTTATTCATTGTTTGAAAAATTTGATCCTATTGTTTGTTTAACCTTTGAGCAAAACCGTTTTTTAAAAACGACTCAAACCGATGATTGAATTGAACAGCCACTGATATCGGATCGTTTGCACATAATCAACTCATGCGCAATTTATCGACGTTGTTGTAGTCTCTGTTCGTGAACAAAATGTAATTCCTCACGTCTGGCCGCATGAATTCGGCGCAGCTTAAAGTTAGAAAAAAGTCGCTGGTCCAAATGCTTCATCCATTGCAGTGAGATCGCCGCACTGATCACGCCAATATTCTTTCGCGCC
>JAQGBA010000333.1:0-40401 GCA_034698125.1 Prionchulus punctatus | reverse complement strand
TGCAGCGATTGCAAGTTGAACAGTTGCTAACTTTCGAAGAATTTGCTTCAATTGATTTAGATTTACCGACGGGTGACCGTTTAACTGAGGATGAAATTGTTAGAATGGTTACTTGCAACGAAGAGCAAGAAGACGATGATGTTGAACTTGCAGAGGTAGAAGCAACTCCTGTTAAAACCTCAGACGTTCGAAAAAGTTTTACTCATATAAAAACGTACATACATGGAAGAGAATTGTGAAAGTTTTTCTGATAAAGCTTTTTTGCTTTTAAGCACTCTGAGCAATGAATTTGAAAAGTGCTCTTTGCAGTAGTCGAAACAAACTACAATCACTGATTATTTTAAAGCTAATTGAAATGTTTTATCCTGAAAACTTGTCACGTTGTCTGAATTAAAAATGATTGAACAACTCACTGAGCATTGTGATGAACATTTTGCATTGTCTATTCTCTTCTCCGAACTATTCCTCATCCGAACACAAAATGGGTAGGTACAATGGGTTCGGATTAGAGAGTGCCGACTGTAACAGCTGTCATCTTGCATTCAACATGTCTTCGTATGAGTTCAAGCTTTCGTTGCAGACGTGCATCATATGATTGGACATTGGCGTATTATCAAACACGTTTCCAAGCGATTTAGCGAAATTACTGTTGCAAAAAATCTAAAATAACCTCAGCAATGATCGGAACCGAATGCATTTCAATGCAATTGGTGGAAAAAAGGGCATTAAATTTTTCACTCTAGTAGAACATTTTTCTCTCAAGATTGCAATGCTTCCCCGATACTTGACGAAAGGCTAGTGACGTAAACTTCCGCAAGTAAATGCTTAACTAACGATTAATCGTCTTACGAACTTTATCTCGAAACGATTACACAAGCCACATTAACCTATTGCGCAACAAGACGTCGTGGCCGAGTGGTTAAGGCGATAGACTGCTAATCTATTGGGGTTTCCCCGCGACGGTTCGAATCCGTCCGACGTCGCGAATTTTTGCCTACAGTAGTACCAACTCTCTTTTTTTATGTAATTCACTTCTGTCGAACAGTAAGAGCCAATTTCCTTCGCACGTCAATTAAAAGTGTGCGGTCTATTTAATTTTTATTTTTGTCGCAATCGAACTCTTCAATCGCGACATCTGTCAGCCGATTATTCCAAATTTCGCAGAGCGACGTCTCGTCGATAGTTTTTAAAATACGCCCACCTGACTCATCAACGGGCAAAACTTTACACTTGGGATAACAGTTGCCAAACGAGCCAGCGACGAGATAAGTGAATTTTTCATCGGAAAATAGGTAGATGCATGTAGATAGACGATGCAGAAAAAAAGCGCCGCGCCCGTGTTGACGCAAGTCGCCGATCGCTGTAGAACATTTCAATAGGCTTTTATTGAAATAGAACTCGACGACGCCGTCCTTGGCAAGAAACCCCTAAGCAACATGCGTAGAGGTGTATACGATGATTATATTTCTTTTTTTAACCCGATAAAATAAAATCGAGCGCCAAACACAGACGCGGCGGAACCGCTAGATCGGTCAGAAAAGCAAACGTACAGACAACATTTTCGTTTCACCTTTCTGCGTGTCGTTGTCGCATGTCTTGGTCGATACAGGTGAACGTCGCGTATTCGCGGTCGACTGTCGTCGCCGTACGTGTGTACGCAGCGCGACCGACGACGGAGACACGGCGCTGAACGACGACGTGAGTCATCGCGCCGTTATTTGTTGGGGACAATCGAAAAAGTTTTGTCGTCGAGAATTAGCGCACGAATTGAATATTGACTTGTTTTCGCCCGATATAATTCGCCCGAGAGCAACCTTCGCACGGTTTTCATTGGTTGAAAGTGTCGTCATTCGAAAGTTTCGTCCAGTGGCGCGAAAGCGAGCGAAACTAGTTCTAAAAACGACCTAGCCTCGACGTATACTGTTGCTCGGGCAACCGACTGGCAGCAACGTTGGAGAAAGAGAGCTAGATAGCGGCGAGATGGCGAACTGTGCGCAGAATGTAGAATGTACACTTTTGGCTTAGTACGTTGATCGATAAGTCGGTTCGGCGTTCTCCGCAGTTGCGAATCGATCACCATATATAAAACGACCGCTCGACGAAGGCGACCAATTTTTAGAAAAACTGCGCGGTCGTTGGAACTTTTTTTCTTCTTCCTCATCGAATTCGGGCCGCCTCGCCAACGAGCGGCGACGGATTACTTGTCGGTCGAAGGCGATTTCGAGCCCATTCTCGATTTCGTAACCGGCGGCGAGTGAAATTATTTTCTTACGTTGGCGGCTATTTGTAGGAAAGGAATTTATTTTAGAAAATTAATTAATTAATTATAAATTTAAATCGTCAATGAGAAACAGTAAAATTAATTATGATCCCAATACGAGTATGTCCGCCGTTACGATGACGTTCGCCGCCGGAGCTGTAGTGGGCAATAACGGAGGAGCTATGGTCGCCAATGGTATGGCAGCTATGGTCGGCGATATTCCGCTGACCAGCAGGCAAGCGCCGTCCAGCATGAACGTGATAACCAGCGAACAGCTGCGCGAAGTCGCCGCTTTGGATTTAGCCGACTACGGTCGATTGCGCACACAGTCGCTGCCGGCGGGCACGACTTGCGCGCAGCTTATGCAGGGCAGCATGCTGTACGTTCCGGCCACGGTCGACGGTTGTTCCTCGGCGACGAGCCCCTCGGGCAGCGAAGGATTGTTTAGCCCGTCGAAAAATTGGTGGTGGGACGACTTGGTCGGACCGTTGAAAGGGTGCTTCGGACCTTTTTGGAAAATGTTCAACGTCAAAGATACCGTCGCCGTCGCCGCTCAAATACAAAAACTAAAAAACAAACAGGCCGCCGAACGAAGCACGGACGATTGGGAAATTCCGTTCGAAACGATCACCGACCTTCAGTGGTTGGGTTCCGGTTCGCAGGGCGCCGTATTTTTGGGTAAATACTACGGCGCCGACTTGGCCGTGAAAAAAGTCAAAGACGTCAACGAAACAAATATTAAACATTTACGAAAACTATCGCACGTCAACGTCATTAAATTTAAGTAAGATCTAGCCGGCCAGCGGCGAGTGATGATGATTTTTTTGTTTTTTAATTCATACTAATTGTGTTTTTCATCAAAATGTTGTCGTCGAAAGAAACGAGGTCACTATTTTTGTTTCGAGTGACGCAAAAAGAGCACATTTCTAAATTGAGACGCAAAATTACGTCAAAACGTGACGTGACCGATCGCGGAGCGGGCAATAATTGAAAACTCTCTGATTTTCACCTTGTTTTATAACTGATTACTCGAGGGAGCATCGGAAAGCTTTTTTTCATTAAGCCGACCGTTAAAATACTCTGCTTGTTTTTTTTGCTGGGATATCCGTAAAATGATACCAGATATTGATTTCTAAAGCAAAAAAACCTCGTTCGCTTTTTGCATTAGCTTTTTTAGTACTCCCGTCCTCGCGATGTTTTGATGGAAAAAGTGCTCTTTTTTTTGTTTTTTTTTAATGTTGACCGTCCAGACTTGAAAATAATCGAAAAACATGCGCTAGCCACTCGTTCAACGAGCATTTTTTCTCGCTTCTCTTTCTTACACTATCCACCCTATGATTTGCGATGTGATTGCCGTTGTTTCGGTGTAATTTATGACCTCGTTAATTATTAATTTTACCAGTCTGCTCACGATAGTGAACAATAAGAAAAAATCACGGAATGGCTATTTTCCAGGGGCGTGTGCACTCAGGCGCCATGTTACTGTATTCTCATGGAATATTGCCCTCAGGGGCAACTGTTCGAAGTTCTTCGAAACGGAAGAACAATCGGTCCGAAAATCTTGATCAATTGGACCAAACAAATAACGACCGGTATGGCGTACCTCCACCAGCAGAACATCATTCACAGAGATCTCAAATCTCCAAAGTAAGCGTTAATGTCCTAGCTAGTGAAATTTTGTAGCTTGCGTAATTTTTAGCGAGTGAAATCGTTTGCCATGATTTGCTATTTGATTTTGCTTCGTTGCAGCATCTTGCTAACAGACGACGATATCCTGAAGATATCGGATTTCGGTACGTGCCGAACGTGGAGCCAGCAGAACAGTACTCAGATGTCCTTCTGCGGTACCGTAGCGTGGATGGCGCCTGAGGTCATAAGGAACGAGAAATGTTCGGTCAAAGTGGACGTGTGGTCGTTCGGCGTTGTCCTGTGGGAAATTTTGACCACCGAAGTACCGTACAAAGAAATCGACTCGTCGGCCATCATGTGGGGCGTCGGCTCGAACAGCCTCGTGCTGCCCATACCCGAAACGGCGCCCGAGGGCGTGAAACTATTGTTGAAACAATGTTGGAGCGCCAAGCCGTGCAATCGACCATCGTTCGGACATATCGTCAAGCATATGGAAATAGCCAGCGCCGAAGTGCTGGAATTCGGCGACGAGCAATGGAAAACGATGCAAGCCGATTGGAAACGGGAGATTTTTACGTACATGGAAACGAAACGCGGGTCGCATAATAAAGCTCGATTGAACAATGGTATAGGTAATGAAACGATCTGTAATTGAACTGTAGTTAAAACTATAACTTTGGCGACTTCGTTATCTGTGTTTTACTTGCGCCTACACCCATTAGTCGATAGTAAGTCGCTCGTGTGATAAGAGTTGCAACTCGTGTCGCATTTTTTGTTTTTTTTTAATTCGCTATCGCTCAATTTCAGACGACGAGTTGGTACGACGCCGGAAGGACGAATTGCGTCACGCTCAAGAAGTTCGTGAGCTGTACGAAATGAAATTGGGCAGAGCGAACAATTTATTCAAGGAATTAAACAATTGCATGATCCAGTTGGAACAACGCGAGAGGGAATTGCTTCGTCGAGAGAGACAAATTTTCAATCTGCTCAACGGTTACGGGTACAGGAAGAAAGGGCAAGTGAAGCACAGGTTCATGCGCCCAGTGTGGTTGAGGACGTCTAAAAATGGCGATGCTTTCGGGTAAGCCCGGCACTATAGTTGTAACGAAACTATAGTTGCAACGGGACTATAGTTGCACAAGAATTGCAAACGAACTGATCAAAAACCTATGTTTACATTGGAATGCATATTTTTAACTTTGTCATTATTCTATAGTTGGCCTTGGTAACATTCTCACGGGAAAGGAATTTAATAATAAAAAACGCACTTTCCGTAGGTAGTTGCGCGAAATTGATCGAAAGCTCGCTCGCCGCAAGTATTTTTTTGCTGCGCGAAACGTAAACTGAATGTTTGCGTCTAACAAAACACCTTTTCCGGCCTTGAGAAGTTCGTTTCGCTTGACTTGCAAATTTTCGCTCGTTTTTCGTAATGGCACGAAAACGTTAGAAATTCAACGCGCTTTCTACTTCCGCTTTCAACTATAGAGAACTTGGCACAATTGCAACTCGCGCATGATAATCACATGATAATTAAATGTGGCTGTTTTTGCAGGGTAAACTATATACCGTCTAACGCTGCCATACTGTACATGGAACAGCCCGATTCGCAGATGGATAGTGTGAATTCCAACAGTGATGCTCAGGACCCTAAACAAATGCTAGGAGCTAGAGATTCCCCTCAAAGGGGCTCGGGAGGAAGCAAAAGCAGTCGTCGTTCTAGTTTATGTAGAGATTCTCCCAATAGAGGCTCAAGCGGAAGTAAACATTCCGAATCTCGAACAATGTCGATTTCCGGTAGCACTCAGCGAAATACGCCGACTGGTAAATCAACCCCTCGCAACGATATATAACTAGCCAGTGATGATTTTTTGTTTAGGCACGCCAGTTAGGGAACCTGAACCTGCGCTCGTGAGGCAATGTCCGGGTAGATGGTCTGACGGCAAACTACCCCATAGTCAAAGTAGCCAGGGCTTGGCTAGGGATTCCCCGGGTCGATGGTCGAGCGGTCGAGCTCGGCGACTTCGTCGACAGCGCGGTCAACGAGGATCTGTTTCGATGAACTTTCTATCGCCTTCCAAGGATTTACTAAGTAGGCATTACTGAAATGCGCACGATATGACGATCGAAAAACAAATTTTTTGACAGAATCGAACAAAGTCGAAACCAACGATGTCAACGCGAACAGAAACGACTGCGCGGTCAATCAGCCGGTCGTGGTCAGTAACAGCAATTTGCTGTGCGGCGAAGAAACCTGCTTGGGATGTCGTGGCGATTGCGCTGATCCTGCCTGCGTTTACAAAATCGCCAAAGTCGGCATGATGTCTTCGGATAACAACAACTACACCGACGACTGTAATCTGAACAAGGTAAGGCAGAAAATTTGTTTTTCAATTTACTATGTGAATGCGACTGGTTGAGTTTCAAAAACTGGTTGTTTTGTTTTTTTGTTTAGGTTTCCATTTTAAAACCGTCTACCAGCTACATCGAAGCGCTGAAGTGCACTATAGACTCGAACGCTGCGAGGATGCTCACCAATATGAGGGACGTCTATAGCGACAACGAAATCAGGGGCCGTCGCGGAAGTGGATTCGGAAAAGGAGGTTCTGAGGAAGATTCGTGGACGGATTCGGAAGACAGCGATCAGGAAATGACACCAGCCAGGTACCTCAGATGAATCAACTATAGTGCATCTCTTGTGTGAACAGTTGAAGCAACTATAGTGATACATTTGGCAACTACATGAACAATTTTGAGGAGATTTGTGCAACATTTTCAGATCCATAAGAAACGTTCCCGTCGACCCTAACAGCATTCGGCTGTCCTGTTCCAGCGAAGAGGAGAATACGAGCGAGCGATCTCGAGATCCCGCGACACCCGACTTAGTCATGATCAGTAGCGGCAGCACCATGGCGTCCAGCCTAGAGCGAAGCCTGGAACTGGCGGCACTACATTCCGACGGTCTGTCCGACAAGGAACGTCGAGTTCGACAAGTCAAACACAACTTGTACGGCCATCGAAGAACATCGAGCGTAAAAATGACGAGCTAACTCGTTTTCAAAACAAATTTTCTCACCGTCTGTCGATTTTTCAGAATCCTTCCGCGAAAGTAGTGGCGCCGGTCTTGTTGGAAACTAGCAGCAGCGCAGAGTCCGAAGAACAAACTGCCATAGTTTAACGAGCGGTCCGTTCTCTCTTTTGAAGGCGTACTGTAGGCTCGACCCAATTTTTGTGATTTCAAATTCGATTGTGATTAGATATTTGTATTTAAAAAATGATTTGTAATATTTTTTTTTTATCACATTCTCATTTTTTTACTCGTTTCTCAAACGCGTGATCGTTTTTATTGTCTGTTTTGTAGATTTTTATGTAAGTTTTGCGCAAGCGACGTTTTTAGTACAGGCGAGGTGTGTTTATGACACATGACAATTATTATATAAATTTTGCTTGTTTTTCTCAGAACTTATACGTGCAATGTAATTAATTATTATTTCATTTTTTGTACATATTTTTTCTGTACATTACATTTTTGTTGTATTTTTTTGACGTTTCAACCTCAAGTTTGAAATGGTCTTTTTTGTCTCAAATAAAACTTTTTTTACAACTGAGTTTAACTTTTGAAAAAAGTGAACGATGCATGAGTGTCCAGTGTTATTTTCAGTGCTAACCACTGTCTTTAGACGCTGGCTAACAGTTCGATTTGTTCAGCGGCCGTGTCCATAGTGCCTGATCTACAGTAACCTATGTCTGACTCGCAGCTAAAGAAAAGGAAATTGGCCGGCAAGAGGCTCGGAGCGAAGAGGCCAACCGAAAGACGAGAGACGAAAACGGCAAAAAATTTAATAAAACAACTTCAAGCGCTTTTCGAGTGGAAATACGCCGTTTACGCGTCCGTCGCCGTGCCTTTCCTAGCAACGACGTGGTTGTTAGTCAGCGAGTCGCCCATCGATGCAAAGGCGTACAAACTTCCCGAACCACCAGAATGGAAAGGCCCCCTGACGCCCGACAATCGACTGGCCAAGGCGGAACTTTTGTTTCAAAACGAACTCATCGGTCCGGAATCGCTGATGGTCGACGACGAGCACGGAATCATCACGGGCACGTACGACGGTCGGATCGTGCAGATCAAGAACGGTACGGTAATCCACGAAGTGCGATTAGGAAAAGAACCCTGCGGCACATTCGACACGGAGCCGACTTGCGGTCGACCATTGGGCATACGATGGTCGCCGAAGAAAACCTTGATAGTGGCCGACGCTTACTTGGGTCTGTACGAGGTGGACTTGGTTTCGGGCAAATTCGACCAACTGGTCGCCGGCGGTCGAGCGATCGACGGACGACCGCTGACCTTCCTGAACGATGTCGAAGTATTGCAAAACGGAACCATTTTGTTCACCGACTCCAGTTCCAAGTGGGACAGACGAAAGTTTATCTTCAACTTGATGGAAGGCGCCAGCGACGGTCGACTACTGTCGTTTTGCCCGGAAACGAAAAAAGTGCGAGTTCTCGTCGACGGTTTGCACTTCGCCAACGGAATCCAACTGGACAAGGGTCAAAACTTTGTTCTGATCAACGAACTAGCCAAAGCCAGGATACTGAAATATCACCTGAAAGGATCGAAAGTCGGCACATTCGAGGTGTTCGCCGACAACCTACCGGGATTTCCCGATAACATAAGAATGTCCCACAATGGCACCTACTGGGTAGGCATTGCTTTCGTAAGGCGAAAGGATACATTTTCCTTCGTGGATTCCTTGGGGCCTTACCCTTTCCTCAGGAAGATGATCGCAAAAATCATTCCAATGAAAACCATAGTTCATCTGTTGCACTCGTATTCGCCGTCGTACGGATTGATTGTGCAAGTGGACGAGGGTGGAAAGATTGTCAGCAGCTTGCACGATCCGAGTGGTAAACGAATTCCATCGGTGTCCGAAGTCGAAGACGACGGCAAAGCACTGTATTTGGGCAGCTATCACAGCAAGTTCATCGGCAAAGTCAATCTATGATCGCGAAAGTGCAATGCAAAAATAATTTATATGGTGCTTTTTCGAAACGTGATATTAATTTACGGTATATTACAATTATATTTTGGCTGAATGTTCAATTAACGAAATAAAACAACTCTCACAAAATAAATTCTGCAAAAATAATTACCTGTGTTATACCCTAACGAGTAAACTAGAGATACAATAGAGGGGCGAGACTTCGAATGAAGTTTCTTCATTAGTTTAGAAGCGCAACGGTTATTGGTCTCGAAAACGAGTTGCATGTAGTACAGAATGAAGAAAAAAGTGGCAACAATAATAACTTGAACGAGTTGCAAAAAACAACAAATTGGAAAGTGGCACAAATATCATCTCAAATATGAATTTTTTTTGTATTTTGAAGCATTTGAAGTTTCCATTGGATTTCGTCTTAACAAGCATTGCAGCTTCACTAGCTCTTGCATTCCAGTGCTTTCTGTCCATTCAATAGATTTTGTGTGTGCTAAGGTTGCATGCCAAAGGTTTGTATAAACAATTTGGCTATGGGTAAACATTGGATTGGACGCTCATTTGAAAATCTAGCTTGACGAGCAACCATGCTTGCTGACACATAATCGTAACTCTGAGCAAATTGTTCTTCGTAGTTAATGCGAAACATTCATGTAAAACTGGTCTTGATGTTAATGGACGCCGAAATTATTAGCTAAAATTGTATTTTTCAAGTATGAGCAGAATTTTTTTGAAAACATTTGTGCCGATTGCTTTTCTAGCACAGAAATTGATTTGCAATATCAAAAACCTTGGTTTGCTGTTATTGGATAACAAATCGCTTTGAAATATCAAAAATCTTGGTTCGTGTTTGAATGAATTTTTCCATTACGATACGGTTTTCTTATGAAATTTTGTTAGATCGAGTTTCAAACGTTTGAGTAATGATTCGAGCAAATATTTTTCTCGGTCCAGTACCGATAACTGTTTGCTTTTTCATTATCAATAATTGGAACCCGATCGAAACCAGAAAAAGCATGGAATGTCGTTTCATAGTTCCGTTTCGCGTCGGACTGAAAAGGAAGGGTGATATTTTTTGAAATGTTTAGAATCATGGCTCCGAAACAAGCGCCGGTGCCCATTGGTCGAGGTCGCCGTACGGCCAATTTCCTCGATGACGACGAACGTTTCATGTGTTGTTGCGGTTCCATGCATTGCCACAGGGGTGCGCAAGTCATCGGCTTCGTTGAACTGGTCAGTTTGGTGCTGGCTTTTTCCCTGTTAATTGGATTCTTCGTCACTTACAATGTGACATCCTACGGATTCGAACTCCTGGTCAGCGCCGGGGCACTGGCCATCGGCATAATTCTGGTTTTGGTTTCGCTACTTGTCATCGGATGCATGTTTGTTGCCATTCAGAGCGAAAACCATGTCCTCTTAGTGCCTCATATGGTGGCTCAAATTTTGGGCCTCACCGGCATGCTATTTGCGTTCATAGTCAGTTTGGTCATCCTAATCGGATTCCGGGGTACCGGCTTCGGAAATTTGGTCAACAGCGGCGGTTATTCGTATCAAGAAAGCGAAAAAGGCCAAATAGATCCGAACGCTGGAAAAATTGTTGCTGCCGTTGTGCTGGTGTTGAGCACTGTTGGATTCATATTGCAATGTTGGTTTTTGTCTGTCATTTTTAGCCTATACCGTTACTACAGAGATAAGAATAAATAGATTCAGATTCAGATTTAGATTCAGAAAAGTTCTCCTGTTGTTATTTGTTATTTGTGAACCGTTATTTGTATTTTGATTGTTGTTTCATTCAGCAATATGGTACTTGTGAATTGCAACTATTGTCACTGACTAATAAAAAAATTATGTTTCTAGAACAAACTAGATACAAAAAAATGATACAAACTAGATACAAAAAAGCATAGTGCATTGATTTTAAAAATAACCATTACAAAACTGGTTTAATGTCGGACTCCACCCAATTCTACGCAATAAACTGAGTAATTTTTGTTTTCAAACGTCATTTTTGTAAAGTCAACTCTGGCAACTTTGGTAAAGTTTTCTATTACGATGTTATACAGGAAATTCTTCGTTTCTCTTTTTGTACTATTTTTCGGTAAGATTTAGCACTGTTTTTGTTTGCAAATTTGATCTTTGTATTAACTATCGACTTTTAGGCTTTCAAAATGTTTCATCAAAAAATGAGCAACTCATGCGACAAAAACGGTATGAATATTTGTTTTGACACTGCCTGACAGCGAACTGTAGTGATATGGTCAGTGGTCTACAGCAATGGTTAGGAATAATAATTACACTTGCTTTCAGAGAAGAAAATTGCGTGGCTGATTGTCAATATGAAATGAATAGCCAATTCGAAAATGTGTCACCCGAATTAGCAAAGTTGTTCGATCTTGAACAAAACGACACCGAATATTGGCTGGCTTATACAAAAAATAGTTTCGACGAAAAATGTTCGTAAGTCACGTCGATTATTTTTGTTTTGTTTTGTTTTATTTTTATGCAATTAAACCCTTATTAGAATACTGAAAACATTTGTCCAATGTCTCGAAAAGTGTCCACCTTCAGCAACTAAAACTTGGCAATTGATTTTGAATCAAGACGAAAAATTCATGTGCTCGGAGCGGTTCGACGGTAAGTCAACATTGTTCAACGTTCAGTGACCATTACTGAGCTAGCGTGTCACCTGTTGTTGAACTAGCTTGCTAGTTATCTGGCTAGCAAACAACCAACAAAATTCACACAATACATATTTTAGATTTTTCGAAAAATTTCGATTGCTGGCAAAGGGCTGACAATGCAAGTCGAAAAGAATGCGGTTGCAAAGAAACATTTCAAGCCGAAATCAATTTCAACAAAGCTGACGACACGGTCTATGACACGTGCGACTTTCCAACGTACAAGAAATCACTCGACGATTTCTGCAAGTCAGTTCAGCTTTTTGACGCAAAATTTGTTCTATTTTTTTATTTACTCGACCATTTTTGATGTTTAGTCAGTTACTTTGTCGACACACGTGCGAATTCTCAACTACCGAGCGATTATGCGGCAAAGATCTCGCCGGATGGATAGTCAACGACTTGGTCGGACTTGATTTTCAAGGAATCAGGGACGGCTTGACGATGGCCAATCGGTCGTACGTTTGGCCGCCTCGCTGCAATGATTTATTGAAAACTCTGGGATACGACAAATCCACTGTGATTCAGGAGACCGTCCTTGTTTGCTGAACATGTTATACACCCCCTCATAAACCGTCCAGGACATTTGTCTGCTAAATTATTCACGTATTTGTTTTATTTTAATAATAAATAGCTGCAATTTTTTAAGATTTGATGATGATTCATTTTCATCAATAGTTGACATAACCTGGTAACTATAGTGACCATAGAAACGACCAATTAAATTTGTTTTTCATCGATGGTCAGTGTTGACCGAAGCGACAAACACCCCCTAACGCAGATGTTGTGTACGTCTCCTCCCCAATACACACACAGTAATAAAAATTGCATGATGACATCGGTCCAAAACTAAAACCTTGTTCGCTCGGCTTCGTTATACGCGTCTCTCGACGTGTGCATCGCGCTCGTTTTCATGACTATAGACGCCGGCTCGGTCGCCACTGGCATGAGGCCATATTCCCAGTGAAGGTTTGAAAAGACGAAATCTCCTGCGGTATACGTTCTACATTGTGTGCATGGCTGAGAACTCATTGTGCGAATTTTAAAACCGGTATTGCGGATCAATTTTCGACATAGACGAAGTTGTTTTGTACAATCTGTATGTTCATGTTTTGAGAAATATTTGCCTCGATTCGTTCGCTTGGCGGGATATTCGGTGAACGAGTTGGATTAATACCCTATTTTTGAATTTTTTTAATCTTATTCGAAGTAAGTTTTATCTTGTTTATGATTTTTTTGGAACATGTTCAATGGAACGACAATGAGTAATAACGTTGATTTGCTGATGCTGGCAAATAAATAATTCGCTGATGAGAAAACACAGAGCTGCCAACTTGTAATGTCCAATCAAGAATTCATCTCGTGATCAACTTTTGCTTTATAACTTACAAATGCCCACTGGCTAACTATAATAAAAACCTGAATCATTGCGGGCGACCCACCTTATTTTCACATCCAACAGCGTCAAGGTCGCTGAAAATTTTTATGGCAGCCATTTTGAAACGCAGTCACAAATTGAACCTGTTGTTCGTTTTCTAGACTTCGAAAATGATCGTGCCCAAGCGAGGTAGAGTGACGCCGGACGACGACTACAAGTACCAATGTTGCTGCGGATCCATGCACATTTTAGCCGCTTGCAAGATCATCGCAATCGTCGAAACTATTGCAACAATAATTGCAGCCGTGTTGCTGATCACGTTCTACTGCGTTTTCCATTCGGACACCTACGCTTATCAGTTGATGGTCAGCGTCGGCGCTATGGCCATCGGGCTGTGCTGTTGCATCGGTGCTGCGATCGCTATAGTTTCCATGGTGCTGGCGCTGCAAGCGGAAAATCCGACGATGATGCTGCCGCATTTGGCGGCGCAAGTTTTCGCGCTGATCGGCATGGGATTTGCGATCATATCGGCTATCATTACTTTGATAGGATGGAGCGGCAACCAGTTCGGACCAGATGTGCATTTGAAACCTTCTCTGGAAGGTAGAACCCAGGATCAGTATGCAGCTCAGACCACGGGTTCGACGGTGGCAGGGATCGTTTTGGCGCTGTCCAGCGTTGGTTTCGTGTTGGGCAGTTGGTTCTTGTGCGTCGTTTTGTCCGCTTATCGTTACATGAAGAGCCGTTTTGATTCCGATTTTTAATTTTGTTGAACAGTTTTTTTTGTTAATTGTTGTTCAATCTTGTTATATTGACTTTATGAAAATATTTTCGTGTCAAGTTACTGTTGACTTTTTCCTGACTTTGGGCCTTAGCCCGATTCTTTTTGGTCTCAAGTGATTGTGACAATTGTTTTTATGATGTTCATTCCATTTAGCATACTTATGACAATATGAAGTTTCAGAGTTTCATTTTTTTCGTTCCTTGTTATGGATTTATTATTGTTTTCTTTCTTTTATATAAAATAAAATTGCATTACGCCAGGAGCTTGCAACCTGTTTAAAAAGGAATCCTCTGGCAAAAATTTGTTCTCAATACATATGTTTTGGAGAACTGGTTCACATTAAACGGCGTCAGAAATTTTGAGCTTGAGTGCCAATCTGACTGAAAATGAATTCTTCACTTCATTCTTGCTGGAAAACAGCATGCAAAGATTGAGTAACAAGTATTAGTTTAACGTTGTCTAGTGGCTACAGTTGCCCAGTCCCTATAGTTGTCCGCTGGCTATAATTGTCCAGTGGCTACAGTTGTTCGATGTCGACAGTTGCCCAGTTTCTAGTTGTGCGGTGCCATTCATATTACGTGGAAATATGTATCATTTTTAGCTATTGAGTTTTTCATTGTCTATAATAACAGTTGCAATTATCGAGAACAATTTTCCTAGCCCAACTCATTCTAATATATGTATTTTCATTTTTCATTTCAATCACTGAAGCAAAATTTCCAACAAAGCCACAAAGAATCAACGAAGGTGGCCGTGTCTATTTTATGGGCAGTTCGTAATTCCTCAGTCGTCGAATGAAGGCATGAAAACATCGCCAGCGTGAAAACATCGCCGACGTGAAAACATCGCCGCGTGAAAACATCGCTGTTTCATTATATCTGCCAGCACCCACTTAAAGGTGAGTTGAAATTTATTAATTTTTAATTTTACAAGCTTTGATTCAAATATTATTCGAGTTGTTATCGACTAGCGATAATTATAACAATTTTATTTTTAAAGTTAACAGCAACTGATGGTTTGAACATGATAATTTCCTTAAGACAGCAAATTGAAGTTGTGGCCACTGTACCCGAGCACTTCAAACAAAAAAGTTGGCTTCTGTAAAGAAATTGAACGATAAGAGTCAGAAAAAGTGCACTAAAGAGCGATGTAGATTTGGAGCTTATCAATACAACTCAACTGATGAGAAACTACATTGTCTGTGCGATTCGGGTTTTGCAGGCAAAAAATTGTGATTCGCAAATCGGATTTTCAATTGGTGATTGGAAGAAAGCTGTCGGTGAACTCGGACAAATATTAGGATGCACAGCTGCACTTGTCTTGTTATCAATTACATCGTTTTTTTAATTGGCAGAAAGTCCGGTTTAGGTTTACTGAAACTGAACAGCAACTTGGCTTTGTTAGCATCCCATGTTTTACTTAGGTTATTCGCATTATCGTATCATTTTGTATGGTGCGATATGTTTTGCAATGTCATAGCATTGGTGATTGCGTATTTGCATACCATACACTGTATTTTTGATTTCACGTTACAATTGCTCTGCATTCTTATTGTTCAATGACTGGAGCACTGTCTAGAGGATGGGTGATACTATCGTGTGAAATGTTCATGCTTCTTTGTTGGGGTTCACCATCCGTGTACTTCTTACTGGCTGGACTCGTCAAATTTTACGGGCATAGTTCGCATTGGTCATGCATGTTGAACTACGACAGTTGGGACGGCGTTTTCTTGTTTTATCCCATCATGTTGGTTCCTTTGTACGCATCATTGATCCTTACCGAAGCCGCTGGTATTGACAGCTGGAAGATTTTTAGGCTGTCGTGATTTGGTAAATATTTACCAACTATATGCAGCACTGTCCATCAGAGAATTTATTTCTCGGTTTGCATTTTCTTTTTCCAAGTACGCAGACATCCTGTCGTGTCCCTTTGTTCCTTAGGCCATTCAAAGCTCTAATTATGCAATTCATTCCTAAACTTCGAGATTGGAATCCTGATGTGCTGCGTGCGGCAAAGTACCGTATTCTGATTCGCGACAGAGTTATGAAAGCAATGCAAAGGAAACACATGTCCAATGTTCGTAAAACAACAACAGCGTCACAATGATTCTGAATTTATTTATGTTGATTGTCTGTCAAATGTGAAGTACAGTAGCAAATTGAATGTCAATCTAACTGACAATAAAACTGAAACAGCATCCATTGATAACATGTCCATTTTCCGCATCCTCAGATAACCAGTTTCGAATTCTCTGTTCAGTAACCCTTTCATCAACTTCCCTTCATCCTCTCGCTGACTTTGAGACTGTTATCCGGATCTTGACTTGCTGATTTTGATTTGCGAAAGCACAAACATGAAGTTTCAAGACACTTGTCAAATGTTCATACGAAACATGGAGGCGCCAAACAACAGGACTTGTCTTCAATAATGCAGGTCATTCAATAAATTGCTAATTGAAAAAAGTTGTATATTTATGAAGAGGAAATAAAAATTGTCATTTATCTGACAATTAAATTCTTTTTTAAGTTGACATTTGTCAGCATCTCATTCATGACTTGCATATGGTTTTGCTATTTTGCAGTACTCTTTGAATGGTGTGATATGTGTTCTGCAGGATAATACATATCTTTGCAAATTGCACAGTGTAACAGTCAAAGAAACCTGACAAGCTGCTTTAATAAATATTATTTTCGATCCTATATAATATTGTTCATGATCTGTAACTCCTTGGATGCGATGAATTACACGTCCACTCGTATAACACACGTTAGTAAAAGTCTATAAAATGTGCAGTGTAAGCAATACTGTGATGCTATTGCTAGTTATCAGTTATACACGTTAACGGCATATATGTAAATGACTTGTAAGTGACCAATCTGAATATTGAGCAGAAACACATTCTGTGTCCATTAGATTTTTATTAGGTACGATTGGAAGTGCTGCTTACTGTGGTTCCATATATCCTGGCCGTGGCATACTACGGTGAAGTAACTTTGGTTCATGTGTGATTGTTACAGTCTGCAAATTTTCATGTAATTTGTAAGAATCTGCAAGAATCCACCGACGCTTGTAGACTTAAAAATCTACCAAATGAAATTACGCAAATGTAAACGCTATGAGATTAGACAGAATTTTATTACGTTAGCTTGAAATAGTCTGAAAACGTTCACTGGAAAAACTCAGATATTTATGTTGGCTGACTGACAATACAATTTGCAATGTTCTATACTATTGGCTTGGTTAAAATTTTGAAAACAAGTAATACTTTTATGCTGTTAGGGTTTGCTAATGATGTCCATCATTGACTTTCAAAGTTGCTTTTGCATCCATAATGGAAGTCAGCTCTGAAATATTTTCATTTTCAAAATTTACAAAAAAACACTTTTGGTTTAAAAAATCACAGTCACTTTCAGTTTAATTCGCAATACAATCTTGGTACCTGCAAATCACAATATTAATCTTCAATTTGATCTTCTTAACCGTTCCATTTATGGCCAATTGCTAATTGGATATTTGCTATTTGATTGCTTGCAGTTTTAATAATACTGATACAGTACAAGAAATATAAATTGCAAATTGGCTGCGAAATATTTTATTTGTTTCAATTACGGGACTGTTTACCGAAATAAACAAACTACAATAAGGTTGGCACCAAACCAACACACACACCCCGCGTGAATGCCGTTTTCTTTCGTTCACACATTCAATTTCTTTTGGCATGAGTGCTCGAAACAAAAAAAGTAGTTTTTCAACAGACGAGAAAAAATGCCACTTCTGGTAGTTGTGTTCCATTTACGTCGATCAGCAATTTTTTTAGAGATTAATCTTCCTGGGAGGAGTCGAACCGGGGAGCGCCGACTGTAATCATTGCTACAGCGACCAGTGATGAAATTTGCTCGGAGAAGAGCGGTCGGGCGAAGTTAAACACCGGCGAAAGCTAATTTAGCGCATTCTTCCCGATTTTCTCCGCACTTACGTAACAATCGCAACCCTGCGAAACCACGCTTCAGTCAGCTGGTCGTCGAGTATTGTAGTACAGTGCGTCGCTACAGTGTCGTCGAAAATCGAGGCCGAATCATCGTAAAAACGCGAAAACGTTGCGACACCGAACGCGTCAAAAACTAAAAACTGGGTTAGCCATGCGCGAAACTATCGACGACGGGTTTAGTCATCGAATATGAATAGAGAAATAGTAAATACTATTTCGAGAGAAAGATTGGCCCGCCGAACGAACGACGAAACGACTGACGATTGCGACCATCGACGTCGACGACGTTGCACGGATCCTAGAATGCGCCATACCACGGCACTGGCCATACACGTTTTTACCTGTAAAAATTCGCAGCCTTCATTCCGTTCGACAATGTCGGTTAGCAGGGTTATGGAACACACGTTCGAACCCCCCGAACGAAATACGATGGGCTTTGATGGGTATATCGTTCTACGTAATACGTTTGAATATAGTTCAATGAAGATAGGAAAAAAATTAACCATAGTTATTCGATACAGATTTCGGTTCTCGTTTTCTACACGTTTTATTATCGAGCAACGCGTTCGCTTATACAAAACACATATTTCCGTCGGTACCTACACTTTCTACAATTCGCTTTCGTTGGACAGCGAATGGTTTGTTTATTCACTGTCCATATACTGTTAACCTGTCGGTTCGCTGTTGTTGCATTGTTATTTTTTGGAAACATTTACCATGCAAATTCGATAGAAATTGGCTTGCGGACGACGATAACGAAGCGCGAGCACGTATTTTTAGTCCGGCGATGATGTTTTACTCGCTTCAGCCTCGACTTTAATGACTGGCGCCAGCGCATTCGCGAATTTCGTTTCTTATACCTCGGCACCTGTTGGACTATAGCCTCGTGTAAGAAACATAAACGACGGCAACTCGGGTACTATAGTGGTTAAAAGTGATGTCAAAACCCATTCGCCCAGACCTCGAAAAGCTTTCGGCTCGCACGCATCGGGATGCCGCCTCGAATCCGTCGAATTATGAACCTCAACTCGGTACTCGCATTCGTTTTCGAAACGATGAACATTTCGGGGGTTTACCGAAAGACGATCGACGACGGTTCATCGGAACTAAGCGATCGCAGGCGAGTGTGGGGGGGGGGGCTTTTCCCTACTATTTTTCAACCCAACTCTTAATAACATACCTTCGGCGAATATTTAAACCTTTTCCTCGACATCCCTCTCGTACATACGCGCTCGCGCACGAACGGCGGCGATGGATGCGCGGCTCTTCAGTCTGGACGTCAGCTGTACAGCAGACGCCCTCACTCTTTTCGCTCGTTGAACAAACTTTCCTCTCGATTCGCCTGTGGGAGCCAATCAAAAAGTCGAGTCCCTCCGAACCCGGACCGTTAGCAAATGTTTCCTGCCCGAGCATTTTTGTGTTTGTGTTGGAAAGTAAGAAATTCGGCGCGTATAGGCGAGGGCGGACGCGCACGACTGACGCTATCCGCAACGAGCTAGGCGGCTGCCGCGCCGATGCTTCTTCGCCGCTGCTCCCGCGGAGTATTGGTTTCGTCCCTCGGATTTCTCTATTTATAAATTGTAAACCCCGAAAGTTCGTATAGTAAAAACGGGTCCACCACCACCACGTGGCGTGCGCTACTACATTGCGACTACTGTTGGCTTATGACGATGAAGCGCTAGCTAGCATCCTCTCGCAGGCTACTGACTAGTGACTCGTCGACGTCCGATACGATTTAGAAGCAGTGGCAATTCTTGCTTTTAAATTCGACGACGACTGCGATGAGTACGAGAAGGGCAACGTAAGGCTCGGTTTCTTTCGTCGAGTTCACTCTCTCCGATTCTCCCCATTCTGCCTCTCTGTACCTCTTCTACTATTCGCTGTACGAGAAAGAGAGAGAGGGTGAGGTGTGCGTCATAGAACGAGTTTAGAATCAAAAAAGTCGGTCTTACAGAGTCGAGTTAACACGCTTCGCGGAGTGTTGCTATTCCAGCTGATCGGCGCAAGTCCGATGTAGTCGTACGAATTCGTTCCTTGCTAATAGTAGTGTACTATGTATTCGACTGCGTAGTTCGGCTTCGAGTTCCAGTAACTAAGCCGAACGGGCTTTCGCCCTCGAAAATTATTTCTTCGTTTAATTTCTTGCAGTAATTTGGGTAAGTTAGTCGTGGGTTGCAGTCGGTCGTCGTTCGCTACATTTACCAAAACGCCCTCTTTCTCTCTTTCTCTCTCCTCAATTCGCGATCAGTCATCGAGAGTCAACGCTGTAAAAACTAAATACCGGCGCTGGCCCATGGGAAATCGTCTACAGTGGCCCGCGATTACTGTCCACTTTAGATTATGTTACACACGTCGAACACCAACGAAGCTGCTCGCATGTTTGTTCCGCAAGAGAAAGAATGAAGGAGAGAGAAGTCCTACCGAACGAACGGACCCTCGACCAATGCAAACAACACCCGAAAAACTTTGTCCGAGGTTAGTTCGGGCCAAAGTCGTCGACGGGACCAACGACCAACCCAACGGGAACCGAACCCGTTCGACCGTTCGTTCGGGTCGTTCGCGTTTCGTCCAAGTAGTTGGTAAGTTATTCCGATGAATATTTAGCCGCGCTGGCAACGTACTTCTTTACAACACCATACTGAAATTTGGCTATGGAATGTAAAGAAGTATGTAGCCTAGTCGACAAAAATCTGCAATAAAAACGATGGTAAGTTGCTTTGTAAACAAAATATTAGTTAAAATCTGAATTTGCTCGAAAGTTAGCTATCCGAGCATCGGAGGGTTGCATTTTCTGCTTATTTCTCGCGATGAACAGTATTTTGCTAGCATTTTCACACAATGCTTGTATCTCGTACGTTTTCAGGCTGTTGTTCGGTTTTTATTTTCTATTATGTCGCGAAATTTTAAACTTTGTTAAATCTATATAGTTTTTGAACGCCGCGTGTGTGCACTTTTCAATAGAATGGAACCCGAAGAACTGACCTTCCCAGTCGAAGACCATATATTGCGGTTTAAACGTTGCGTCTGGCACAGTGACACCGAAAGTTTTTGCGAACCAACTCGTGACTGAAACGTCGACCGAGACACGAAAACGAATACACTATTTTTGTTTGATGTAAAATATCGAACAAGGAAGAAAAATTTTTTAACCGAAAAAACGCGAATGGTTGTATAAAATTGTAACTTTTAATTTTCACCGTTTTTGAAACGTTGGTTTACTGTAGCTGAACGTCAACCAATCATTGAAGACCATTAGCACTATTTTATGTTACATTCCTGAAGAGCAAGTACATTTCAAATTTTTCGTACTCATAGAATGGAATTCACTTTGAAATAAATGAAAAGTACCTGCACATCATAAATTGTAGTTTTGAAACCTACTTTCAGAAAAGAAAAAAAGTGGTTTGCAGGACTTTTTAGGCTGCAAGTGAAAGTAAAACGATAACTCGAGTAAATTTGTTCAAGTCAAATTCAGATTCATTTTTGTGAAGTATAGTTACCATTTTAATGTCTTGAACATTCGAAAGTAGAATAAAATGAGGTTTAATTTCACATGTAAATTTTTTAAGAATTGATCTTCAAGTAAGTAGGTTTATACAAGCAGCACATTTTCCAAGAACTGTTACAGCATTCAGTTGCATTGTTGCATTGTAATTTTCCCGATCAAGTTTGAAATAAATTCAAAAATTTATTTTTACTTCAATTTATAATGAAGCTATGATAAATTTATCGAAGAAGTGAAAAATGATTAATTCTGCAATTCAAATGTACAAGATCTACTGGCAAATAATAAACAATCAATCACTACAAGGGTCTTAATTTATTTATAAATGATAAAAATACATTCGAGGTGTTAAGAGAAATGCAATGCTAGACATTTGCAGCGCTTATTCCGTTAAGAAAAGTTAAATAGTTTGCATCTTGCGCTATTTATCCGACTAATTTCAGAACTATAAAAGAATTGCAGAACAATGAACGACTGCATATAAGTTCACATTTTATTTGGGAAGTAAAAAATATAACGTTTTTGCTTCTGTAACAAATCCTTTCATGCAGTGCACCAACGGCCCTGGAAACTGAATACAGTAATCTCTCGTTGTTTGCCTCCATGCAAATATTCTGTTTTTAGGTTTTTACTAAGCTAATTTTACCGAGGCAATATTTGAGTAAAATTTTAAATTCAACAACGTCCATCCGTGTCTTTTAATCACTGCATCAATGGTTGAGACGAGTTATGCAAAAGACGAGCGATGAATGAAGAAGAAGAAGAAGAAGGAGAAGCAAGCGCAGGCTCTTCGACTTATATTCGGCTGTGTTTTTAGTATTTTTCCTATATGTATGCAGAAGAGCTAAAGCGTCACCATTCAAGCCGGGCATCCCTCCATTCGATGCATTTAGACGCAACGAAAATCGATAAAGTAAGGAAAAATGAAGAATTTTCGAGGTTTCGCGCCATGCCCAGTTGAAAACTGCGCCTCGATCGACGTCGTCGTTCGTCGTTCGTCCTCGGTTTTCGGTACGACGACGCCATCGCCATCGAAGCAGTAACCCTCACCGCGCCCCGCCCGCCTTCTTTTCGCTTCCTTCCTTAACATCAAAAACGCGAGTCAGATATTGCTCGTTCGACGGCGTCCTCTCGTTTGGTTCAGCCAACCATCCGCCGAAAGCCCCCCAATGTTTAAAGCTGTCGTATAAATTCGCCCGACGGTATATCGAGAGTGGGGCTAACGGTTTCGTCAGAGCCTCGGATCGACTCGACGGGCGAAGAAGAAAAAAAAGAAGAAAGCTTTGATCAATCACTGAAAACATTCTCGACAATCCTCCAGTCTTCGGCAAGCAGCCCGAAATGAATGAAAAACGCGCCACGCGGACCGAAAGGTATCTCGGGTAATAACGGACTGAAGACTCGCGAAGAATGTCGGCTCGCTATCTTATACCGTCGCATTCTTCCGAGAAGGTAAGACGATAGTTTCGAAATCCTAATTTTAACTGTTTGCGCTTGTTAAACGTTTCGAATCTTTGAGTCTCTTACATCTGACAAACTTTCGCTTGCAATTTACACGTCAATCAAAAAACTGCTCGCAACGCAACTGTCAAAGCGATCAGCTGCGCAGCGTAGCATAAGCTGCAGGAACGTCATAATTTCGCTCGGGTTCCCCACCCCGAAAGCTTACTTTTCCCAACTTGCGAATCCCGATGCGTGTGTGTGTTTTTACTGAAGGCACTATTTTTAAATGTTTTTGAATGAAAATTGCTCACTTGCAATCCCCGCAGACCCGGAGGCTCGGAAAACCGCAAGCGAAATAATAACGACCGAGCATTTCAACCTATTCGCCTCGAAGTTACGGCTCTGACTCATATCATCGGGCGTATAGTCGTAAGCTTCCGGACGGCGTTGATCCTTTTCGACGACCTCGGAAGCCCCCTTCCCTCCCCTTTCGAACCGGCAGCAACAACGTTTTCTCAGCGAAATGACTGCTGTGAAGGGCGGCCATCCATCTAGTTTCCGCAGAGTTCCAGGTGTACGCCAGTAAAAATTATATACGGTCGTTCATTTGGCGCGCTAGCGCGATAAAAAGTTATCCGGCTAAAATATTGCCTCGTCGAATCGCTCGGCCGTAAAAATGCTATGCGTTCTATGCAAATCAGCTTATGGCTTTCCATGATGAAGTTAAACCGAGTCAACTGACGGAGACGATGCGCAGCCGAAAACTATTCGTCCAAAAAAATAGAACTGTATTGATTTTGCCGGCTATTCATAGCGTGGCGAGTAAGAAGACACGCACGGATTTTCGGAAAACGAGGAACGACTGAGGAGGAAGAAGCGGGGAAAGCTTTCACTCTCCATCTCTCCCTCTCTCTCTCTCTCTCTCTCTCTCCCTCTCTCTCGCTCTGTAGTCGAAGAAGAATGTTGTCCAAACTGGCTGACTATAGTTGGTTCATCGCGAAGAACGGAATGAGGCTTAGCCATAGCCTAGTCGGCGGCGACTCAATTGGATTCAATTCACTTGGTTCAGTTTCATCTAAAGGCAACCATAATGACGCCCCATCGCTCGTTTCGGCCTCGGCGTCGGCGCGGCTACTGCGCCACGTTTTTGTTTAACGCCCAAAAACTGAAATTAACTTTGAACAACGTCCGACCACACCTCCCGCCGCATGAACACGGCCAATTAGGCCGACAACCAATCAACTATGGTCGCATGTAATAAACCCGCCCAAATGAGCAAAACCGAACCAACCATCCGTTGCTCGTCGACTCAGCCGGCTGCTTAGCTCGCTATGGCGTTCGCTCCGGCGAAGGTCATTTTCAAGAATGTTTTCGGGGCTTAGTCAGTCCGCCGCCGTCGCTAGCTACGGAGAGAGATAGCCTTTTACGAAAGAGGTTTGTAAACGATTACGTCTACCGAAAGATAATAGAAATCGTTCGGTTTTAATCTTCATTCAAGATTTATATATGACGTAAATGCGCGCGTTTCGAATCTTCATTGAAGAAAATCGGGGCACTGCGGCCACTTCATCTCCTACTCGACTATTCGAAGCTAATTCAGAAATAGAACTTTTCTATGGAATGCATTTTTGCCAACTAATCCCATCTATCGTTCGTGTTCATAGTTTGGACAACAACAGGATACACGCCGATGGCTCTCCGGCGGCGACCGACGGACCGTCGCTGACTGGCCCTCCTTCTCACTCGCCAGTTAACCCCCAGCTTCCGTCATTTTTCCGTTCATAATCCCCGTCGCAACTGACATTTTCTCATTGAATGATTTTGCGAACGCTTTTCGTGTCTGAAACGTTTCTTTGTTTTTCAGACGACCTAGACGCTGGCCGTCGACGCGAAAAATCCTCGGTAAGTTGAAATGTATGGTACTTGTGTTAAAATTACTGTACTTTCTCTCTCTCTTTCTCTCTCTTTCCTTCAAACACTAATGTTATGCTTGAGCTGGTTGAAGACGAGCCAAATTGTGTTTAAAATATCAATTGGTCCCCTTCAACCAGCTGTAGCTAGCATGATAGGCATCAGTTTCCGGTTCCGATACACGACGTACAAAAAACTGGTCGAACTGCTTCGTGTATTACATGGCCAACGACGGAACCCTTTAACGTTCCAATTTATGTGGACGGCGCTGTAATATATTACTTTTTTTCGGTCCGTCCACCAGAACGATAGACATTAGTGGTCTTTATGGTTCTTCGTGTGTTCTTTTTATGATGTATGTATATTTCGCCACATATAGCCGCGTATATGCGCTAAAGATTTGCTTTCAGCATCGACGATCAATGAAGGTTTTAAATGTTTTCGTGTCATTTATTGAATCTGTTGAGAAAAAAAAGCTCATCTGCTGCTGTGTATGGAAAGCTCGTCTCTGGTCGTCGAAAACGACGGGCGGTCTGATTCCGGACTGGCTCTCGTTTTATACCCGATCTCACTCTCAAGGCCCAACCCAAGCCCGAACCCCGCACCATGCCTTTCGACGAACGACCGAACGTGAACTATATATCCGCCGCTGGAAGCTCGGTGGGGTTCTCGGATGGTTTTTATTGCGTCTGGCGCCCATTTTTGCTCGTTGAATGATGATAACTGTGTTACAATGATAGTCGGTCGTAAAACGTCTCGAAAACGAGGAGGAAAAACAAAACAATACATTACTGATTTCAATAAACAAAAAATATGTCGTTTTTCTCCAATAGAGAAAACAATGCGCGTTTGTGTTGTTTTTTTTCCAACTTCAAAAGCATCGACGACCGAAGAGCGAAAAACGTTCGAGCACTATAAAACGAAACTGAGCTATAAAAATTTTCCTCGTCTATCCCTCCGTTGTTCTCGGCCGCGCCACGCTTATTTTTCTATTACATTAACGTTGTGTTTCATTTTTACAATGTTCCGTCCGACGGAGGAGAAACGGAGCCGAAGCCGTTTCGGCTTTCATTTTCTGATCTATCTCAAGGGTAACTCGGATGCAATCAACGGAAAACGAAACAGGAAACAGAAGGCGGACCGAGTTCATACGATTAGTATTAACGTTTTTATGGTTCTCGGTTACGCCCGGGTTCGTATGTATGCGCACGATAATGCGTCCTATGCAAATCCGCACCGACGAGCCGTTGAGCGTCTAGCGTGAGTATTAGCCCGGTAGCGAGCCGGGCGGACAAAAAAAATTCCATTGTCGTCGCGTCTTTCCGTTCGCCGGCTTAGCAAATGCAATTTTTACTCGTTTAAAACATCGTTTTGCTAAATATCGGAAGAAAAAGAACTTTCTTTTTTTCCATTAACTTAGCTAAAGTGATCCGCGCGTTCGTTACCGACCGACCGACCGTTTTAAAACCGTCCAAAACGAAAATACAGCCGAAAGGCGTACACCGGTCGCTTCGAGACTCGCTCGGTTTGCGGCGAGTCGGAGCGGTAATCGGATTCCGCGCAGCTCGTTTTCAAACCGACCTTAGAAACGTCTGAATCGCAATTTGGCGAAATGAAAATGTTTGTCGGAGGACGACCCGATGGGACCTCGGTTAAACGATCCCTAAATGCGTTCGACAAAGGTCCGAAATTGGGCGCCTCGGTCTTCGGCAATGGCAAAAATTCAATTTGGGAACTAACAAAACAGAAAATAATCGACTCTCAAACCGAAAACGAAATCGACTACGGTTATTCCGTGTTTGCCGGGGCCTTGTTACGAGCAAACGACGCGTAAAGAGAATGCAACGGAAACGAGCTTGTTGCCTGTGAGCAGAAAAAAATAGAACACAATTATCCATTTTTTCCTTTCTAGAATGAAAATTAAGCCTGCTTTCCTTGTTTTTTCTGAAAGTTATATAATATATTTATTCCTGCTTGATTCCATTTAAAGTCTAATGTATCAATATTTGCTTAATAAAGTCGTCATAATGCAATAAATGACTTTTTGGATCAAGTAAGCCTGTAAGTTGAAAGCACTTTGCAAGCAAAGGAATGGTACCGACACATTTCCTAATGGCTACCAAATTAGCAAGTTAAATACAAAAATTAAATAGATCCGCGAAAACATGTCAGAAAGCAAGAAATTAATGTCCATACATTCGTTTAAGTACTTTATACCTACCGTTACCACACTCGACTTTACTCGACTGAACGCTTTACTGATCCAGATAATGACAATATCATTCTTTCAAAAAGCCAATGTCAATAGACAGCGAAGGTATTTTGCTTTATTGTTTTTATTCTGCGGTGTGAGCATATTCTACAATTATAAACAAAGCAATAAAATACAACATATATCAATTAACAACACGGACAACGTAAACGCATGCAAGTTTCCAAATCTGTATCCGTGGGATAAGTCGATACGTCAATATGTATCTCATCCAAAACCAATCGTATGCCAGCAAATTTAGCGGTTTATGACAATGATAGACGACGACGGATATCTTCGTTACAATGAATCTGAAACAGCAAACTTACAAAAATCCAACTTGCCATTTGTTTGTATTTACTGGACGATAGATAGAAGAGTAGGTAACGACGATGAAGGAATCCAATACGGCGTCGAAGGAACCTTGACCACGCCAATTAAACTGCAGAAAGATACTGTACTTGTGAACTGCAAGTACAATGACGAAAAGAAGACATTGTTCTATGAGAATGTTCATGCTTATCCAGCCATTACAGAAGACAGGTTATTTGCTGAATCGACCAACTCAGCGTTTTAATATTACTCATAGATAGTATATTGTATTCAGCAATACAGCGAAGCATGCCACTTACCTTTAATAACACCAAGAATGTAACGGGAATGAAGTACATCAAAAGTGAGTGATTTGTACAAAAATTTGTTTTTACTGAGCGTTATGGTGCCTTAAAATCGAAGCAAATTGTTTTGTTTTGCTAGCTAAGTTCTATTTATTTATAGTGTTAAACAAGGTTGCCTCAAATTCATTCCCAATCAAATGGCTTATTTGACCGGAAAACGCGTTTTTGACGAACAGCACGATATGCTGAAAGAAATTCATGGTGATTACGATAAGATGAAACTCGATAATTAGCCGTTCATTTGGAAACGTTTCGCAGCTAAAAATTACGCAACAGTCATAAACGAGGACTGGCCGGATTGGAGTATCTTCAGTTATCCTGTGCGAGGATTTACGAAGAAAGCTGTCGATTATTTCTATCACATCTTTTGGATCTATGCATATTACGTTAGAAATCGGAACAGCTCCATGTATTGCATTTTGAACGAATTCGGCGCTAAAATCAGCTTGGATTTAACGAGTCGCCACTTGATAAAGTTGCAAAATTCGTTGCATTTCATCTACAGTTCGATATCAGAGTCCACGCACAATTACGACGGCGAAGTAGAGCGCACAGATTCGTACGTGATGGAATTTTAGAAAAAGTTATTCGTTGGAAACGATTTAAACAGAACTATTGTGCTATTCCTCAGCGATCATGATCATGATCACTTGGAGAAATTCGATCCACCCTCATAGGTATTGTGGCACGAATAATCGTCGGAAAATTTCATGTTCTTTGAAAAGAACGTCTACCATTTTATGGAATATGGTTTCCAGAATGGTTATACGCGAGACATCCGAATATCGAGAGGAACATCGAAATCAATATTGATCGATTCACAACATCATTCGATGTTCACGAAACGCTGAAAGATATAGTTGACGCAAATTTTAATGGAATTCAGCGAAATCCAAATAGCATAGGTCAAAACCAATTATACGCCTTGCCGTTCAACAGAACATGCAAAAGTGCTGGCATTGCTGATTTTTTTTGCACGTGCATTGAGTGCTAACCAATTACACGTTTGCTGTTGCAGCTGCTAGTTTTGTAGTAGACAGGTTGAATAATTTGCTTAAAAATGTTTCCAGCTATTGTCACGTGATAAACCTATCGAGAATAATTTTACGTGACAAATTGAAATTTCAATCAAAAACTAAAACGAGGCATTCAAAATTACGACGAGGACAAAGATTTCGTAATAATGCTGAAAACACAATTATTTCAAATACGAACATCAAACGTGACACGGAAACGTATATTATCGGGCTGGAAACTGAACCATACAAAGCGGGATTCGAAGCAACACTGAAAGTAAATTCATATGCAAACCAAGAAAATATTTGATCTATAGTTGGAGAAATTTCACGAACAAGCAAATATGGCGGTCTATCTGACTGTATCGATAGTAAATTTCTTCGAAAATACTGTTCTTATTTCAAAATTTCACTGTCTAATTTTTTTTGAAGCCTGTAAATATGTATCTCGAAATAACGAACGTTAAAAAATGAATTTGCAATTACTGCTTTCCATCAGCATGTTTTTTTATGTAAACGGCACTTTATAATAGAAAATTATTACAAATAGGAAATAATTTAAAATAATGAAAGATCAATTTTATTCTCATGACATCGTGAAAAAAACCATGATAACAATTTCGATATTTTTTAGAAATCTCAGTCAACATTTCTGTTTATACGCCTGCATGTTTTCACTCTCTAAGCTCAATTTGCCTCATTCATTCTGCATTATGAAGTCACGTTTTGCAATTAATCAGTGTCATTTGCGTATCTTTTCGAGTATATCCAGTGACGTCACTGCTAGCAGTATAGGCAGTAACGTCACTGTTCGGTGTAGACAGTGACGTCACTCAGAGCATCCAGTGGCGTTACTGCTCAGAAAGTAGCCAGTGACGTCACTGCTGTCAAGTTCCACTTCGATTTTTAAGCATGCATTCTTTGATAAAAACAATAAATCAATCAATCCATTGCCGATTAATCATTTTCACAAATTCGTCAAAAACAGTCCAAAGTGCACGTAGTCGTTCGAAGGTGATCGACTATCGCTCGCGACAAAACTAATAAATCTGTCGTCTAATACAATACACGGAGCCTTTCGCCGGATATTATCAGCAAACATAATTTATTTATAATATTCCAGAACCACAACAACAACAACAAAAATAATAATTTGAATGTGTTGAAAAAATGAAGAAAAAGTAAATACCGACGTCAACAGCAAAATAACACGTCAATAACACTTGAAAAAAACGACGTAATACATAAAAAGAAAAACAAAACAACTCGTTACGATTATATTTTGAAGCGCATTACAGGAAAATTTTGTCAGAGAAAATGCAATATCGAATGCGAAAGAAGGACGAGAATGAAACTTATAAAGTTTTACGAAAATGATAAAAATCAACTAAACAAATTAACGGAAGGACAATAACGTGACGAAAGTCCATGAGTTGCGTGCGGGTCAAGTTATATATAAAAAAAATGTATTTTTGCTCCTCTGTACTTAAATCGGGACATGAAACGGTTTCGGTCGAAAATTTAACTGATTTTCAACAATTCGACGTCGAAATACAAAACGGCGTTTTTCGGAATGACGCCCGGGATGCCTTTCGCCCCGTAAGCGTAATCGGGCGAGCAAGTGAGCTTGGCTCGTTGGCCTAAGCTAAGCTAAAACCAAAACTTGCTAGGAACAATTTAGTGGACGAAACTCAATCAGAAAAACAAAAAATCTCACCTGAGCGACGCCTTCGTCCCATCCTTTGATCACTTCGCCTTTGCCGATGACGAATTTGAATGGTTTTCCTCGGTCGCGAGACGAATCGAATTTCGTGCCGTCCGTCAAAGTTCCGGTGTAATGGACTTCTACGGTTTGGCCTTTCTTCGGATAGGTGCAATCTGGACGAATAAAAACAAAGTTCGTGCACGCGTGACGCAAATTCCGTGCCGAAATACGAAACGAGAACGACTTACTGTCTCCTTCTTTTTGAGTTTCGATGTCAACGCCCATGATTTCCTTTTTTGCTGAGATAGTCGTAAATTTTCACACGAAAAGTGCTCGGGAAAATTCTAATTCAACGTCGACGCGTCTAGAATGTCCGGCTAGCCTGCAAACAATGACACACAAGTCGGCTGGATCGATATTAAATTTCGCTGTTGATTTAATGGCTGTCTGGACCAATAATCTGTTTTGTTATGATGTAGGAAAATCTGATATAGGTTGCTTGTCAAAGTGTAGTCTTGCAGCGCATAAAACGCGTTCAAAAGTTTATTTTCCTATCATTTCTTCACATTGACGGTTTTTCAGGAAATTGCTTGTAAGAAAAGATTGATGTTTTATGCTTTTATATTGCAAAATACACTTGAAATCAGCAAAGTTGCAGTAAAACTAAAGCTGCCAATATAATCTCAATTATGAATTTTAAAGCGAATCCTCTGCTCTCGCAAACGTCCACAACGTAGTCCACCTTTGTCGGTGTATCGTAGCCCGTTTCTTGAAGTAGTTGAGTACAATGAAATGGCCAGTACGATTTGTATTTGTTCGTCATGATAAAATCGATTTTGATGCTTCTAATTGCACGACCGTTCAAATCGTTGACGATTAAATCCGTTAAATTTTGTCCGCAATATTCTTTCGTGATAATACTTTCGCACGACTTGCGGCAAGTGATGTATCTGTAAATATGCTCGCGTGAAATCAGGATATAAACAAGATTAAACAGCGCCGATTTCTTGTTTGCGTAAACGATTAAGGCATTCAATTAGTCTGACAGTTAGCTGAGAAAAAAGCAAACATATTTACTGGCAATGATCGTCTAAGCTCTTTTTATAACCAGCGTAATCGCACGATTCGTACAGTTGATCGTTGTCTTTCTCGAAACGGACTTCATCAGAATACAGCTTAAGACATCCGCATTGTTTACGAGTTGCATCGTCAGCCGATTTCCAGCAAGTATAATTTTTATACAGTTCTGAAAATCAAATAGACTCTTCTAATATTTTGTTGTCAGACCTTATTTTAAGGCGATTTACCTTCGAACCATTCTACGCACGTCAGCTTATCGGCTGAGAGCAAATTTTGATGCCACATCTTCAAATTTGAGGTCGGGCAGCTGTCAACGCAAGCAATAAACGGAAGCATAACATCTCTATTAAACGACAAAATAATTAATTTCAGTGAGGAGTAGTTTTTCGTGAAGGCGTTACTTACACACAATACTCTCGAAATGTTTCGGCATTTGGCCACAAAGTATATCTCGATCCATTATGTTTTCTTTGATACCAAGTATTCAGCTCCGAAGAAACAGATTTGCTATTTGATGCAAACGATTGCAAGCACTGCGAAAGGCATTCATCATCCCTACAACTAGTTACAATTGATAATTAACTTTGATGCCACTGATTTCAAACAAAGCCGACCTTTTGATTCGCTTGCTTGATTCTGTTAAGGAATCCTGACCAGTAATTTGGCTAATCTTCAAATTGGCTGAAGAGCACCCTACAAAAATGCAACTGCAACTACAGTTCCCTAATTCATCATCATTTTTTCTTGAAAAGAACGCTTACCACATAACAAAATCAAACAGGACAACGATCGCCACATTTGACACATCAAGTTTCTTCAAATGGGTCCAATCCGAAATCTTCTATAAACACTGGTTTTCAAACACAATAAATACGATTTCTAAATTTGTCCCTCTTGACGACAAAAAAAATCGTGTTCGTCGACTGGATTTTTACTTTTGATCGCGTGGGCCAACAATGAATAAGACAAGTACCGTCAATAAATATGGGAGCGAATGGCGCGTTTTCTTCACCGAATTTTTATCCCATTAATGCTTTTGTGAAGGACGAAACTGTTCCAGTAATAAAATGTTTCGAAATTTTTTATGAATTGAAATTGTTTTTTGCACGATTCATTGCGAAATGACGCATTTGTGAATTATTTTTGGAACGATCTAAAGACGAATTGCAAGTTTTTACTGCAAACGTGCAAGATGAATGTTCTGTATTTGCATTTTAACTTGGTATGCCGTGCAACAAATTTGTTTTTTTAAGTAATTTGTCATATGTTTAAATCAATTTCATGAGCAATTTATTTGTTTTATTTAAGCGTGGTCTGTAGTTGCACAATGACATTCCCATCTGATGGTACCCGCGCAAACACTGTATACATTAAAAACTTGATTTAAAAACTTTCTGCGAAGCGTTGTTTTGCAACCAAATATTGCACAATGAACAATCGGAAGCTTCTGTTTTAATGATTAATCATGAATGTTCCATATAGACGAATTCGTTGTAACTAATTACATGTTTTGTTGTGTTCTGTTTAAAATATTTGTGCAATTATGAATCTTCCAATGGTGCACCTTTTTTAATCGTCGATGTTATGACAAACATTGTAAAGTATAAATGGGCTGTGACTTTCAGCCGAAATCAGAATCGACCTCGAGTTATAATTTTATATAACGTTTTTGGGTTTTTTTTCGATAGATTTTGTTCAAAAAATAAAAAACAAAAATAATGTCCTCTCCGAGTTTGTATTTGATTCTTGGTCTTGGCTTTGGTAAGGAATTATTAAGGTAAAATTATTCGATGTTTTTTTAAAGTTTTTTTGGTTTCAGTCTTGGCTTGTAATGGATTCTACAGTGAAGTCAATCACAATTTGGTCGACGAATTAACGGCAGGTTCCAGCAGAATGAAACGGTCAGTACGGTTTTAAAACATTTACAGTCTACGGTACTACCTTATGATCTGTTACCGAGCACAACGGTTTGCTTTTGGACTGCTGTGTCTAGCGCATTTTTTTTGTTTTTTTAGTGCAGACAAAGGCAAAGATGTCGGTAAAGATGCATGCGCTGCTAAATGCGCCGAATCCATCCTTACAAACATTAATGCCAGTTCTCCGGATTTTAAACAGGTTTATGAAAAATTGCTATCTGCTTCTGACATGTCAACCACTTTCACCAAACCTCAGTTCGAAGAATTTTGCACGTAAGACACAATTTTTTTGTGAAATTGTGAAATTTTATTTATCCACACATTATGCGTTAATCTCAGAGGTGTCATGAAACCGGCTTTGACCTGCATCGACAAATGTCCAGACACCAATTTGACCAAGATTCTCGCAAAAGTGTTTGCTCCGTTATCGTTCTTATGTGTGAAACATTACAATGGTATGCAGTATTTTTTTTTCAATTCGATATTAGAACTATATTTTGTTTTTACAGAGATTTACAAGAACTACGATTGTCTGGAAAAATCTCACAAAGAGACGTTGGAACCATGCTTGCATGGAAAGTGCAAGCAATACAGTACTGCGCCCAAAACATTAATGAATCAAACCGAGACCCTCATAAAAAATAATGACACATCAAAGTTGGAAAAATTGCTGTCTGATAGTTGCCAGTAAGCAAAAATTTTGTTGCTGCAACCACTTTTTCATTTTCTTCCCGAATTGTACACAAACCCGGCGGAAACAGCAATTTTTGAGTTCACCAGAAGCAAGTTTATGTTTCAGATATCATTCTTGCATGTTGTCATGTTGTTCCCCTATAATGGAGAAAAATTGTGGAAAAAACATGTCTGACTTGATGGGAAATAAACTGAATTCTTTCACGTGGAAGAACACGAAAGAACTGATGCAGTTGGTCGGACAAGCTGGCAATTTTCCTCAAGAATGTGAGCAACTAATAAAGGATGCCAAAGGAAGCAGCGCTGATAAATCAAAAGACAAATCGAATGAAACAACAGGAAAAAGAGGATCTGGAGGGAAAACCACCACATATCCATCCGAAAGCGGTACCACTGGAAAACCAAAATAGGTTAATCTTTTGGTGTGATTAATGCAATGAAACCTGTGTGTACCTTTAGCGAGCATTTTTAATTATTATATGCTTGATTATTATATGCTTGTAATAAACAATAAGGTGTTTTTAAAAACGTTCGTTTCAGCAACTCTGAGCCTTGTATAAAACCTTGTCATCCAATTTTGGTTTTATCTCTTCATCTGAATACTACATGATTCCATTGGACTCACTTCCTTAGAAGGTTATTTGGTGACGAACACGCCTTCCTTTGCACAAGTGCAATTGCACGTCATAGGCTGAAAACAGTTGAAAACAGTTGAAAATAAGGAATAAGCTGAAAACGGGCTGAAATTTGACCAACGTTACAGAATGACATTATGCACGAAAAACAACATTACTTTCGTAATTTCTTCACATTTCTTCCTTCAACCATCAATCTTCATCAATTTTTGATGCTTCCAATAGTATTGAAAGTATTGAAAAGTATTGCTAATTGACATAGTTTTAGCAAGAATCGTTGCAACAGTGACGTGTTTCTGGCTCATTTCTGCAAGTATGTAAGGACGGATTGCAAGTTTTTTACAAACGTGCAGGTTGGTTGAATTTCTGTCCTTGCCCTCTAAGTGATCATGCCGTGCAATAAATGTATTTTTAAAGAACTTTCCAACGGTTTATTGACAGCAACGATTTCCATAGTGGAAAATTATGTGCATTTTGTTTGTTTCACATTTAACCCGTGACTGTAGGTTTAACATTTACAGCTCCATCTTATGGTACGCACAGAAACGTTCTTCTATACGTTAAAAACTTGATTTGAAAAATTTCTGCGAACCGCTATTGTTTGAATACAAATATTGCACAATATTGGAAAGTTCTGTCTTAATTTACAATTATTCATAAAGACGAATTCGTTTTTACAAAGTGAATGTTTTGTTTTTCACAAATTAATTGTGTAAATTATGAATCTTCCAATACTGCACCTTTTTTGTCGGCGATTTTGTTACAAATATTGCAAAACATGAAAGGGCTGTGATTTTCAGCCGAAATTATAATCGGCCTGTAGTAAAAATTTTACTAAACGTTTTTGGGTTTTCAATTTTTTTGTTCAAGAAATAAAATTTTAAAAAATGTCCTCTTCGAGTTTGTGTTTGATTCTTGGTCTTGATCTCGGTACGAAATCAAGATCATGGAACTTGTTTTATTGGAGTTTTGATTTGTTTTTATGTTTCAGTATTGTCTTGAAGTGGATTATATCATGACGTCAGTCACAATTTGGTCGATGAATTATTGGTAGGATCTAACAGAATGAAACGGTCAGTTCAGTTTTAAAATCTTTACCTGGTACGATATTACTTTCTGTGATGTTGGTTTGGCTTTGGACTGCTGTCTAGTGCATATACAGTGAATCAAAAAATTAATCATACACCTTTGTTTTTACATATTACCTATCTTTGACGACTGATAGCGCCTCATTGGGATGATCAAATGAAACGTAGTAAAGTGCATCTGATAGAGAATTTTCTCCTGAACATGATGGTATATTTTAGAATTTGTGTATTTTATTGGAAGAAAACCGTTGACACAAATTCTGCACATACCCCTGGTTTTGCATGCCAAAAAATTAATCATTAATCATTAATCAAGAATAAATTATCTTTCAAAATGTTTCTAATCGATTTTAATAACTCGTAGGTCCACCATTGGCCTTAAGAACGGATTTTAGGCGACTGGGCATCGATTCAACTAAATTGCACATTTTGTTCGGCGTGATTCGTTGCCAGGCAGCGGTCAGCTCGTGTTTCAATGTATCCTTGGTCTTGGTGGACGATCGCCGACCTCATTGTCAAGAATATGCCACAGATACTCAATGGGGTTGAGGTACGGGCATTGGGCGGGCCAGTCGAGCACTACTACACCTTCCTCATATAAATATTCCTTCATCAGGCGCGCCGTATGCTTCGGGTCATTATTGTGTTGAAACACGAAACTAGGCTCCCACTTGAGTTTATCGGGCGGTTGAAACAGATTTCTACCAAGGATTGCTCAATAAAGCTCTGAGTCCATCATGCTATCGATAAACTCTAGCTGGCCAACTCCACTAGCCGCCATACAGCCCCAGACGAGGACACTTCCACCACCGAAGTTGACCGTACCGCGTAAACAGCTACGTTTGAACTCTTCTCCCGGTTTTCTCCAAACACTCTGTATTCCATCGGATGACTGCAGATTGAATTTCGACTCGTTCGACCACAGGATATTCTCCCAGAACAACATCGGCTTGTCGATGCACTTCTTTGCAAATGCCAGGCTAGCTTTCATATGACGTGCCGTTAAGAACAGTTTTCGCCCGACCACGCGACCATATAGACGCCTCGTGGATGCGATTTCGCACCATTTGGATACTAACATCGACTCCCTGATTCTTCCGCAGGTCGTCGGCGACATGAGCGGCGGAAATAAGGCGATTCTTCTTGACCATTAGCCAAATAGCGTCATCAGTCGTTTTTGAGGTCTTACGTTTGCGCCCCTGACCAGCCAAGTGAGCGACTACTCCGTAGGTTTTGAACTTCTTTACGATTGACGCTATAGTTGGGAAGGGGATTCCGGTCTTTTCTTGAAACTTTCGATATGAATGACCACTATTGTGGAGGTCAATCAGCAAACTGCACTGCGTATCATTCAAATGGACTTTTTTGGCCGACATAATGCTTATTTTATATTTTTAAAATGTTTTTTCGTAAAATATACTTTCACTTTTTGTACTGTAACTAGAAAACACTGAAAATTGGCTTTACAAATCACGCAAGCGATGATAAACACGAAACTAGCGCTCTGTATGATTAATTTTTGTGTGTGCCTCAAAGGCGCGCCCACAGGAAATTTGCATTTGTAAATCGGATACAGCAACCAGCATACGCAACGCTTATATGGTTTTATAGAGGGGAAAATTCTCTATCAGATGCACTTTACTACGTTTCATTTGATCATCCCAATGAGGCGCTATCAGTCGTCAAAGATAGGTAATACGCGAAAACAAGAGGTGTATGATTAATTTTTTGATTCACTGTATTATGTTTTTTTTAGTGAAGATAAAAGCAAAGATGGTGGTCAAGAGCTATGTCCCGATAAATGCGGAGAAACCATCTTTACAGGCATTAATGCTAGTTCTCCAGATTTTAAACAGGCTTATCAAAAAATGCAATATGCCTCTGACATGTCAATCACTCTCACGAAACCTCAGTTTGAAAGATTTTGCAAGTTAGACACTGCTTTTGTTTGGAAATTGTGAGATACTATTCATCTACTTATGTCTCCATTCCAGGGATATCATGAAACCGGTTTTGACCTGCCTCGACAAATGTCCACAAGATAATTTGACCAAGATTTTCGAAAAAGCATTTTCTACTTCATACATTTTCTACTTCAAAAGTACTTCATATGTTTGAAACATTACGACGGTATGCAATACAAGTGTTTTCTTTTTCTACGATCATCAACTATTATCGCAGCTACTTTGTTTTTGACAGAGATTTACAAGAACTATGATTGTCTGGAAAAGGCTCACAAAGAGATGTTGAAACCATGTCTGCATGGAAAATGCAAGCAATTCAGTATCCCACCCAAAACATTAATGAGTGAAACCGAATTTCTACTTAGAAACAAAAATGACACCTCAAAGATGAATAAATTATTGTCTGAAAGTTGTCAGTAAGCAAAATTTTGTCTGCTAGAACCTTTTTTTTTCATTTTCCTCCCGAACTGTACTCAAAGCACAGGAAAATAGCTAATTTCGTTTTCATCTGAATCAATTCTAACGTTTCAGGTATGAATCTTGCATGATGTCATGCTGCTCACCTATACTTGAGAAAAATTGTGGAAAAAACATGACTGACTTGATGTTGACAAAATTGAATCATTTCACATGGAAGAGCATCGAGGACATTATACAAATGGGCGGACCCACTGGCGCTGTTCCTCAAGAATGTCAAAAACTGGTTAACGATACGAAAGGAAATATTGCGAAAGACAAATCGAAAGGAACGCCAGGAAAAGTAGGATCTCATGAAATGACAACTGGCGAAACTGGAGGAAAACCCGCCACACATTCATCCGACAGTGGTACCACTGGAACTGGAAAAATAATGTTGAATTTTTTCATGTGAATAGCGTATGTAATGAATCCTGTTATAGCTTTAGCAAGCGGTACTAAATTGTACGATTGTTTCGATGTAATAAAAGCGATTAACGGAGTGGAGAACATTCATTTTATTAAATCTTAGCTTTACGATCAAAGGAGATCCGAACAACTGAGCGGTTGACAAGTCTAAAAGCAAGTTTCCGTTTTTAACTTTAATGTGGAAATGCTAATAGTCCAGTTGTCACCCTATACATTGTCCACCGATCAGTTGTCACACGCTTGGTTGCCACTGACCAATTGGCATTGGTTCGTTAATTTCCAAAATATCTCAAACGAGCCCGATTATCGATTCATTATTTTGATGATAAATGATACCAGTTTTCCAGCAACGCCACTATGTTCTTTAGCGCTGAAAATCCTCACTGTTGATGCTGCCACTATCTCATTCATTTTTATCGGGGGCGTGCTTGTTGTGATAACCGTGTCTATTTACATCGTCTTAGACGTAAATACATTTAGTCCACTTCATTTTGTTTCAGCTTAATCAAGATTATTTTGTACTACTAGCGAAAGGAACATCACTTCACATCACTTCACATTTGTGCAATGCAAAATAGAATGTATAAGAATCCCATATGAACAACTACGGCTGTCGTGCAGATGTTCAGCTTTATGAACCAAATCTGGCGTGCCGTGCAAGCATAAAGGCAATTTTCTTATCTTAGACTTTCAATCAATGATTTTGCATTTTGGGGCTGCAGTACGTTTTATCAGAGGTTAGTGAAAGGAAAAAACACCAATGCATTAGAGGAAATGGCAAAGGAATGACCAATACTGATATCAAATATATGAAAAAGAGATTCTTATCATATTAAGGATAGCGATCCTTATAAAAACTATCGTTCCGTATAATTTACCATTCTATAGTTGAACAATAGTTTAAGGAGGGGGACGTGCGAACGTAGCCACTCGGCCCGCCATGACCACCAATACGACACGAAGTCCTACCCTAGAACCCACTCAAGGGTGACCTCAATAAGGTACTGATATATACAGAGGCAGTACATTATATCACAACGTCGGAGGGGGGGATCCAAAATAAATGTCCACATTCCGCTATGCCGAACCCTGGGCATTTTATTAGGAGAGGAACACGATGTGACAAGCGCAGCCGGCTGGTAGTGATACCATTCGCCCAGTCTGTTGCTGGTCCGATAGCATCGCAGGCCCCGTGCCGGTGTTAGCACTGGCCCCAACTACTCTGGTACCCGATGTGGCGTCGATCTCTTGAATTTGAATACTCGACATAAACTCCAGAAGGGACGGTTCTCTTCCTCCTTTATTACCTCTATACTCGGTAATGCTGATGACTGGGCGTGATATAAAATATATGAAAAAGAGATTTATCAAAACACCAATGCATTATGATAAGATTTGTTATAAGGTCAAATAGTCACTCGTACTGCAAAGTTCTTCTGGGGAGAAAAGGGCAAAGGAATGACCGATTTATGATTTCATTTTAGTTCATCTGAGCATAAAAGTGAAGCGAAAGGAAAAAACGTACTGTAACACTATTATGATTTCAAATTGTACACAGTCATAAAAATTATCACCAAAATATGACGGAACGATGTCAAATAAGAAAATAGCATTGTGCAAGAATTTTAACAACCAAAAAACTCCTGACTATATGGCTAAATGGAACGAAAAGTTTGGAGGTTCAGTTTGAAAACCTGATTAACATGAAAAAGAGTTCCAAGGCGAGAATACTTAAAGGACATTTTTCTAGCGCCAACGTGTTAACATTCGAATTTATATTCAGATTCGAAAAGCTTGGCTTCATGAGATTTTTCGAATCATGATTCCTTCCGGTCCATTGTGTATGTCAAACTTTTACGTGATCATAGTTTTGATAAATTCCTCGTTATGCTTCCCAGCGCAACCCAAAAGTGAGCAAAATGTT